>JAODAL010007865.1:0-122034 GCA_025379985.1 Phyllomedusa bahiana | reverse complement strand
CGGGGGGTATTAAAAGGCTGCAGGGGCAACTAACTGGGTTTCCATGGGAAAAACTACCTTGTTTTAAGGGAAAGGCATAGAACTACCCGTCTAGAGGGGGTTTACTATCTGGCACAGGGGGGTTTATACATGGCTACCAGGGGGGCATTTTACTTTGCTACCATATGGGGTTTTGTTTAGAGGGGGAAATTTTTATATAAGATGGGAATTTTGGTTTGGAGAGTGTGAAAAAGTGAGGCGTCTAAGGGTTTGTTTTGTACTTTTACGGGAAAGAGTTTGGGCCCGGGGAAGCGTCAGGGGTCGGAAAACAGATGGAAAAAAAAAAAGAGAAAGAGGCCCAACTCTTCAGGGGTACGTTCCTCAAAAGTCACTAGTAAAACTTTACTTTTAATCGTTATATTCTGCAGAGCCGGGTGTACAGTGGTACCCAAACCACTGTAGGGTCATTGTATCCCAGTTAAAAGGGTTTTGTTTTTAAAATTGGATTATTTCATTTAATGGTCATTTTGGGTATTTTCAGTCACTATGTGGTGGTAAATATGTGATCAGGGTGTGGGGGTTTTTTGGGTCACAGGGGGGGTGATTTTGTCAGGGTTTGTGGGGTTTAAAATTATTTGGTCACTATGGGCGGGGTGATGGGTATTATGGTGTGGGGGTATTTTTTTGGTCACTATGTGTGGTGTATTGTGGTCTTAGTAGGTTTTTGGGTTTCTATTAGCCGGGTTTCTTGTTTGTTTTAGCAGTTTTAAATTTGGGTTTAACTGTATGGGGATTTTAAATTTTGTCATTTTATACTTAGCCCTTTGGGGGTTAAAGCTTTTTGTTTTATTTTGGGGCTTTGATTTTTTGGTTTTTAAGGGTGATGCAATAGGTTTTTGTGGTGAATTTTGTTACGGGGGGGGGGGTGAAATTTCTTCACCTGGGCCCTGAGGCAATTTACCCTTTGGAAGGGCCCCTTTTTTACTTTATATATGGGCCTTTTAAATAGGTAGGTGTATAGTTCCCCCCTAGTAGGTAGATATATACATTTACCCTTAAAAAAATTTAGTACACCCCCTCACATTTTTTTTAAATATTGTTTTATAATTTTTTCCCAGGGAAAACAACACAAAAGATAAAAACAACCCCTCTTGGGGCATTTTAGCCCCCTTGGCTTCACTGATTGCACCCCTGGAATCCCCCTTTAAATTCCCCCAAGACGACATACAGAGCTGGTGGTTTTTGGGGGCTTGTTTTTTCCTCCCCCCTTTTCCGTTGGGGGAGGGGCCCCAACAAAATGTTTATTTGGGGTTCATTTTCCTGGAACAGGTTTTTGCCAGTTTTCCTGTTTTTACCCTCATTTTTTTTTTTAGAAAGGCGGGGCTTTTTTGGGGTTTTTTTTTTTTTTGGGTTTTTTCATTTTGGAATACTCCCCTGGGGCCCCATTTCCGAAGGGGGGGGATCATGCTGTCCCTTCATTTTGTCACATACATGTTGGCATTCAGGGTTTTCCTAAAGGACCCTGTAGCTCCCCACAGCCCAGCACTTTTTGCAGACCCCAAACCTTGACATTTCCACCACGGGGTTTTGGTTACCCCCCAAAAATTTTTTGAGATTGCAAATGGGGAAACCAGGGGGCCCGCCCTGGCCTGCCCAAAAACAAATGACATCATTTAGGCCCACCTCTGACCCCCCCAAAAACAAATGACTTTACACCTTACACCCTTTAAAACCCAAACAAAACCCCAAAAAAAAATTTCCTCCCCCGCCCCTTCCAAAAAACCCCCCAAACATAACAGTGGGGAACTAGGGTCTTAATTAGGTTTTTATAAAAAAAGTAAATTGTTTTTGTTTATAAGGTCCATACAAATAGCTTCAGACTTTTTTTCTGGGGGTTGAAAAACCGCTGTTTTAATTTTGGGCATCAGTGCCACATAATACCGCTGAAACAGGGAAAAAAAATTTCCCCTGTACTTTTTACTAACCCCCCAAGAAAATTTTTAATAAATGTTACTGCCCCCCCGTGATAATTTTTTTCCCAACCCCCCATGACAATATCCCAGCAAAATAGAAACTAAATTAATACCCCCAAACACCATGATAAATATAAACCCTCACTTTAGTAAAGAAAAAATACCACAAAAAACCCAAAAACCCCAAAATCCCACCCCAATAGTGACAAAGGGTAATCCCATGCCCCACTATCCCCAATCAAATAGTAACTGAAAATTTACCAAAAACCACCATGACCACTTATCCCCATACAGTGACTAAAAAATACACCCCTACTGCCCCAAATAAAAACCCCATTACACTCCTCCCCAACTTTCCGTTTTTACATTAAACCTTTAGGGGGGGTTTAGTTAGCGGTTGTACACAGGCCCCTCCCAAACTGTATTTTACCCCCATACAGTCACCATTTTGGGGGGTAATAGCATTTGTTTTGACACGGCTCCCCGGACTGTAAAAACCCAAACCATACAGGGACCATAAGGGGGTAAGGTTTCCCTGTACACAGGCTCTGCAATTTGGTTAAAAACCGCCATACACGTGCCCAAAAAGGGGGTAGATAGCAGTTGAAACCGGGCTCGCAGACTGTATAACCCCCCAAAAACGGACCTATGGGGTAGTCCTTTGGTACACGGGCTCGCAGACAAGGGGTTTGACAGTACAAAAAATTTTAAATTTTGACTAAAGGTGCGTTTTCCCTTGATGGGAGTTTTTTTCCCCTTTTCTCCTTTTCCTTCCAGTTTCACCATGAAAACTTCCCCCGGCCTCGTCCCTGCAAAAATTAACCACAAAAAACTTTCTTAGACTCTGCCCCTTTTCCATCAACTCCCTCCCAAAAACCCCACCTCTGTAAAACCCCCTCATAGCGGATAGGGTGGATTTTAGGGGAGAAAGGGAAAAAGGGCCCGGGTCGGGGGGTTTTATAGGGGTTTCGGGTGGGGTTTTGTATTTTGTCTTAACATTTGGCCGCGGGGGTAAAGGGGAAAGGTAAAGGCCACGTTTACAACAAAAATTCTCCTGGGGGGACGGGAAGCCCAAACACCCAGAGATTGGGGCCCAAAACCCAGCACCCCCAGAGGGATCACCCCCCGCCGGACCTTCAGGGGTGAAGGGATGGAGGATAATACTTTTGGATTCATTAAAACTATGTGGGGACCGCGAAAGCATCAAATTAAAAACAAACATGGTCTCGGGGCCGGCGCGGGGAGTTTTTTTTAAAATTAAAGTCCCCCTTTTTTTTTTGGGTTTTTGGGGTTTTTTTTTTTCTTTTTTTTTCCAGTGATGGAAAATGGGGGTGTTGCCCAAAATGCCTCTTCTTTACTTATGGGTGGGGCCCTTGGGCCCGTCGCCCTGCAGCAGATTTTTTCCCCCCAAAGGCCGCCACTAACCCCGTGTTAAACTTTTAAAACTCAATCCCAAACCACCAGGGGTACCAGGAAGAGCTGGGTAACCATCAGAAGGGGCCCCTCTAATGGGGGTCCGCTTTTGGGGGCGGCTGCGGGGGGTTCTTTAAAATGGGAAAAGGGACCATTTTTCCATGGCCCTTTCCTCATTCTGATAGTTTTTCCGTTTGCCGCTGTCGGTTTTCCCCGGGCGGGTTTTAGGGAAACCCGGGGCCCCCACGTTGTTTAATTTTTTTTGAAAATATTAAATTTTTTGAGGGGGAACCCCCTGTAATTATTACAGTGGATCCCCAAAGTGCAGATTCTAAAATAAAATAAAAAAAATTTTTCAAAAAAAAAACGAGGGGGGGCCCCCCTCCATTTCCATAACCATCCAGGGTAAAACCGAAAAGCGGCCCCCCTATACAATCAAAATGGGAAGAACCAAATCGATACTGGCCCCTTTTCCCCAAATTCTAAAAAACCACCTTTGCCTGCTCCAAAGCGGACCCACATTAGAGGGCCCGGGCCTCTGAGGGTTCCCCGGCTTTTTTCCCAGTCCCCCTGGTGCTTTGGGGGAAACTAGGGTAATGTGACAGGGGGTTTAGTGCCCAGCCAGGGGCAACAAAAAAAAACACCTTTGACTGCCCCCAAAAGCCCCACTATAGTTAGGGGGCCATCCCGGGGGGTAAAAACCCGGTTACCCCCCGAAGGGGGCCCCGGTGGAAAAAGGGGGGCCCCCGGGGAAGGGGGGGCCCCCTTTATTCCTCCCACAGAGCGGGGCCCGGCGGGCAGCCGCCGAACCGGGCTCCCCCTGGCCCACAGTGTCCCCCCCCCGAGCCCCCTGGGGCCCCCGGGGGGCAGTCCCGCGCTCCCCCCGGGGGGCCCGGCCGCGAAATGGCTCTAAAACCCCCCGGGCCCCCCCCCCCCGCGCCCGAGCGTTTCCAAAAGGACGGGCCCCCGGGAGTTGGGGATTGGCCCCCGACTCCCGGGGCTGCGGGGGGTGTCAGCGGAGCAAAAAAGCGCCATAGCGCTGCCCCCGGCCGATCCCCCCGGGGGATAAAAGAACGGGCCTTCACCCTTTCCCGGGCCGGCCCCTATTTTGGCTACGTAGGCGGCGGGGGGTGACGCCCACTTCACCGTCCCCGCCTATGGGGAACCCCAGAACGGAGCCGGCGGGGAGCCGGGAGCGGGCCGGGAGCGGGAGCGAGGCTCAGGTAAGTAAACCGTTTTTGGTTTTTTTTTTTTTTTATTTTATAAAAGGGGGCCCGGGACTGCTGCCTAAATTTTAAAGGGGGGCCCTGCTGCTGTTAAAACTAAAGGGGGGCCCCGGGCTGCTGCCTACAAAAAAAGGGGGGGGGGCCCTGACGTCCCCTATATCTGGGGGGGCCCCTGGTTTGCTCCCTTATCAAAAGGGGGCCCGGGCTGCTGTATATTAAAGGGGGGCTGCTGTGCCTACAAAAAAAAGGGGGCCCTGCTGCTGCCTAAAACTAAAGGGGGCTCGACTGCGCCTAAAATCTAAAGGGGGGCCCTTGGCAAACTGCCTTATCAAAAGGGGGGGCCCTGCTTCTGCCTACAATTTAAAGGGGGACCCGACGGCTCCCTTTAAAATTTTAAAAGGGGGCCCGGCCCTGCTCCCCTATATCAAAAGGGGGGCCCGGCCGCTGCCCCTAATCTAAAGGGGGCCCTTTGCTGCTGCCTCCCAACTAAAGGGGGCCCGGGTGCTGCCTTTTTAAATAAAGGGGGCCCGGGTTTCTGCCAAAAACCCAAAAGGGGGCCCCTGCTGCTCCCTATATCAAAAGGGGGGCCTTGGCTGTCCCCTATATCTAAAGGGGGGCCCGGGCTGTGCCTCCAACTAAAGGGGGCCCTGGCGCTCCCTTTAAAAAAAAAAGGGGGGCCCTGGCTGCTGCCTACAACTAAAGGGGGCCCTGGCTGCTCCCCCTTCAACAAAAGGGGGCCCGGGGTTTTGCGCCTATATCAAAAGGGGGGCCCGGGCGTTGCCTATATCAAAAAGGGGGGGCCCTTTGATTGCTGCCTATTTTTAAAAGGGGGCCCTGACTGGGGCCTTTATTCAAAAAGGGGGGCCCTGACTGCTCCCTATATAAAAAGGGGGGGCCCTGGCTGCTGCCTAACCAAAAAGGGGGACCTGGCTGTTTGCCTATATCTAAAGGAGGGCCCTGGCTGCTGCCTTTTTTAAAAAGGGGGGGCCCTGGTCTCCCCTTCCAAAAAAAGGGGGGCCCGGGCTGGGGGGCCTACAACAAAAAGGGGGCCCCGGAGCGGCCTACAACTAAAGGGGGGGCCCTGGCTGCGCCTAAACTAAGGGGCCCCCTGCTGCGGGCCTTACAACAAAAGGGGCCCTGCTGCTGCCTACAATTAAAGGGGGGCCCTGCTGCTCCAAACCCCCTCAAAGGGGGGCCCTGCCTCCCCAAACCTCAAAAAGGGGGCCGGACTTGCCAAACCCTTCAAAAAGGGGGGCCCCCTGACTCTACCTAACCCAAAAGGGGGGCCCTGACCGCCTAAAAAACCTAAAGGGGGGACTCATGGCTGGGTACCCCCCAAAACCTACCGGGTGCTGGCCAAACCCAACTTATCTGGCGGGTGCCCAACCTCCCAAAATAGGGCCTATCTAATTCCCCGGGGGGGCCCTTTCCCCCATTTCCCTCCCTACCGGGTAATAAAATTTTTTTAGGGGAGGCCCCATGGGCGTACTTTATCTCCAGGGGGGTTGGGTCCTCCCCCCCCCTTCCCAAACCCCCTTTAAAGGATCCCTAGGCCTCTAAGTTATGGCTTGTCCCCCCTCTCCCCCCCGGGAATTTTGGGACAGTGGTGGGAAGGGGAAAGAAAGGCTTCAAAATAGAGGATTCAAATTTGTGGGAAATTTTCGGGCAGGGATGGTTGTCCCGGGCAAGTCATCATGGCGGTGGGGAAATTGGATGCAGAAAAAAAAGGGAATAAGAAGACTAAAGAAAAAGGAAAGGGACTCCTTAAATAGGACGTTTTCCTGGTGACCCCGATTTCGTTTTTTTTTTAAAATTTTTTTTTGCTTCATTTTGGGATCATTTGTGTATTCACTGTAATGTGATGTGCCCTGAGCTGGTGTCTAAACCCTCTATGGGGTTTCTCATTTGGGGGGTGTTGAAAGGTTATACCTGACTGGTATCTAAATTCAAATGTGGCCCTTTTTTGGCGGGTGTTGTGGGTTTTATCCTGAGCGGTGTCTGTCCCTATGTGGTCTCCATAGGGTTTGGTTTTTGGGTTTGTCCCTGAGCTGGTGCCCTGACCTTATGTGGTCTCTATTTGGTGGTGTTGTAGGTTATTCCTGAGCTGGGCCCTTGACCTCTATGGGGTCCTATATGGCAATGTTTTTAGGTTATATTGAGGGGGGTTTTTCTGACCTCATTTTGGTCTCTTTTAGGGTTTGGTTTGTTGTGGGTTTTAAACCTGACTGGTTTTTCCCCTCTATGGGGTTTCTCTATATGGAGTGTTGTAGGTTATCCCTTTTGGGGCTGGTGTCTGCCCCTCTTTTGGGGGTCTCAAAAAGGGGTTTGTGTAGGTTACCCCCTTGAGCGGTTTTCCTGACCCCCTAGTGGTTCTAAAAGGCGGTTTTTTAGGAATACCGAGCGGGTGTTTTGCCTCAATGAGGGCCCTCTTTTTGGCGGTTGAAGGTTTCCCTTTGAGCTGGTGTCTGACCTCTATGGGTTTCCTATGTGGCAGTGTTGTAGGAAATACCTGATCTGGGGGTTGACCTTTATTTTGGTCTCTTTTGGGGCCGGTGTTGAAAGGTTAAAAACCTTAGCTGGTATTGACCCTCTCTGTGGTCTTTTTAATAGGGGTTTGTAGTAGGTTAAAACCTGAGCTGGGGGTTGGCCCCTCAAATTTGGGGGTGTTTTTAGGTTTCGGCGCGGGTAAACCAGCGAAATTTTTTCCCTGTTTAGGGCCCTTTGTAAAAGGGGGTTTAACACTTAATTTTTTTGCTGGTTTTTTATTTTAAAAGGTGGTGGGGTTTCCCGTGACCAAGGAAACAGGGAGGGGGATAGTGTAGGGGGGCGGGGTGGGGGTGGATATTGAATGGGGGCTGGTGGGGGGTGGAATTTTGATGGGGGGCGGGGGGGGGTGGTTTTGTATGTGGGCTGGGGGGGGAGGGGAAAATTGTATTTTTTATTTTTCGGGGTGGGGGGGGGGGAGCGGATATTGTATGGGCGGGGGTTGGGGGGAAAGGGGGATTTTTGTATTGGGGCTGGTGGGGGAGGGATATTGATGGGGGGTTTGGTGGGGGGTGGGGTTTATTGAAAATGGGGGCTGGTGGGGGATATGGAGGGGCCCTCCCTTACCCAAATTTTTCCCTTAAGTTTAAGGAGACAGACAGCCTGGGGCCCTCATTTGGGCAATTGTAAAAACCCCAATAAAAAGTTTTTTTTGCACCCTGGTAAAATGGGGGGAAAATGGGCGCTTTTAAAAATGTCCAAAGAGCCTTTTTTTTTTTTGCTGGGGGCGGGGGGAGGGGGTTTTTGCTGGGGGCGGGGTTTCCCCAGGGGGGGGCCCGGGTTTGTTTTCAGCTGTAGGGGGCCCCTAAAAATTTTCTGTTGGCGGCCCTGGCTATGGGGAATGGAGAGGGTTTTCCCCAGTTACCGCCCCCACTATCACTGGAATCAAAGGGAAAAAAAACACCCCGAAAAAAGGAAAAAAAGCATTTTTTTAAATAAACACCCCCCGCCCAAAAAACACCCTCTTTTAACCCAATTTTTTTAAAAGAAATGGGAACGAAATTTGTTTGTCCGACGGGGGTCCACAAAAACCGACGAAGCCCAAAGGGGGGAAACCGTAAAAAAAAACCCCAAAAATTTAACCCCTACAAAAGGGGGCACCCACCCCGCTTTTCTGGATGCGAATAGCCTTTCAGGGGCCCGGGGAAAAATCTGGATGACACCCCCCATAGCGGCGTCCAGGAAAGCTGGGTGTTTTGCTTTTGGGGGGGAAATTAATCCCCAACTTTCCAGGGTGCTGAATAGCCTACACAGGGCCTTGGAAAGTTGGGTGATTTTTCCCCAAGCAGTTGTCCGGGAAAAGTGAGTGGCCCCCACCCAACAACAGAAAAGCACCCAGCTTTCCGGGGCCCCGGGTTGTGGGGGTTTTTTTCACCCAGCTTTTCCCCGAAAGCTGAATGAGCTATCCAGAAACCCGGGAAAGCTGAGTGGCACCCATCCCCCACAGAAAAGCACCTATTTTTTCCTGGCGCCTGCTGTGGAGGGTTTTTAACCCAAGTTTTCCCCAATTTCTGGATAGTTTTTAAACCCCCCACCCGGGGAAAAGCTGAGGGGCCCCCCACCCCCCACAAAAAAATTCACCTACCCCTTCCTGGCACCCCCCTGTGGAGGATTTCACCCATTTTCCCCCCCACTTGCGGATGGTTAAAAAAGCATCTGGGAAAAGCGGGGACAGGGGTTCCACAGAGGCGTCCCAGGAAGGCTTGGGGGCCTGCTGTGGGGGGATCGGTGCCACTGTTTTTTCCCGGGTCCCTGGTTTAACGCTTTTCAGCGGGTGGGAAAGCTGGGTAAGCCTTAGGGAAGGGGGGGGAAAGTGGGGGGGGGCCCGGGAAGAAAAGGGGGGGTGGGGGGGAAAGGGGGAATAGGGAAATTTGGGGGGGTAAAGTGGGGGGTTCGGGTTGGTTCAGGGGGGAAGGGTTGAGGTGTCAGGGAGGGCTAAAGGGGGGTGTCAGGGAGAAAGGAGGGGGGGGCAATTTGGGGGGCGGGGAGAGGGAGGGCTGAGGGGGTTTCCCAGGGAGGGGGAGGGGGCGATTTGAGGACCGGGGGGTGAATGGGGTGTCAGAGGGGGGCCCCGAGGGGGGTTTTAGAGGAGAGGGGGGCCCTAAAGTGGGGGAAAAAGGGGGGGGGCCGGGTTTGGGGGAGCGGGGGTAAAGGGACCCGGGTTTTTGGGGTGTCGGGGGGGGGGGGGGGGGGGAGTGGGGGGGAGGGGGGGGGGGAGGGGGCAATTTGGAGGCCACCGGGGGGGGTTTGAGTGGGGTAAGCAGGGGGGCTTTTTTTGGGGTGACAGGGGGGGGGGGGGCCCTTTTTTTGGGGTTCGGGGGAGGGGGGGGTTTTGATTTGGGTTTGGGCCGGGTGGGGGGGGGGCTGAGGGGGGTTTGGGCAGGGCGGCCGTTTGGGGGGAGGGGGGCCGTTTTGGGTGTCCAAAAAGGGGGGGGTGAGTGGGGTTCAGGGAGGGTGGAGGGCCATTTGGGGTGACCTTTTTTTGGGGTGTCAAAAAAGGAGGGGGGGTTAGCAGGGGGGAGGGGGGCTGTTTTTTTGGGGGGGCGGGCGGGGGGGCCGTTTTTTTTGGGGGGGCTGGGCGGGGGCGGGGGCCCCGTTTTTTGGGGGGGGGCTGACCCATGGGGAGGAGGAAAACCCCCTTCCCTTTTCCCACTTTTTTCCTTTCCCCTCGTTTGCCCCGTGGCTCCGCCCCCCGCGCCCCACACGACCCTGAAACGGGGGGCGGGGCCAGCCCCCCTGCGGGCATTTGAGGGCGGGGGAGGGGTTCTCTTTTACGTTTCCCCCTGAGCCCCCTCCCTTTTTTTCTCCCCCGGCCCCCTGTGGGGGGGAAGAGAGATTTCCCCTAAACAGGGGCCCGGGTTGATCGGGGACATTTTTTTGGGGGCTTTCCCACGAATGCACAAAACATGAACTGCACAGCAGTTTCCCCGGGGGGATTCGGGGCCCCCGGCCCGGGTTTCCCTGGGCCCAGACCCAAAAAAATCGGGACCCCTTCCCAACTGCCCTGGGGACCCCGGGGCGGGGGGCCCCAAAAGGGGGAAAATTTCCCCCCCCCAATTTTTGGGGGACTTTGGGGGAAATGTTTTTTTGACTGTGGGGCAAGACACATTTTTGTACTCCTCAACGGGGTTGCCGACACAAACGCTAGCCCAACCATTAAAACAAAATAAGTTTTTTTCCTTGGGTCCTCTTCAAAAACACGGGAAACTTTGGTTCCAGTAGTCCTGCCCCTTATCGCTTGTCTTCAGAAAAACGTTTGCAGTTTTTCGTTTTCCCTTTTATTTTTAAAAAGGGGGTTTCCCTTTCTAGGCAACGCCGCAGACAATTTTGATGGCGTGTTTGGAGTAGGTCTGGACTAAGGGCGCCCCCTCACCCCTTTAACCCATGCAGCAGCGGCCACCAAAATTTTTTTTGGGAAAAAAGACAGTCTCGGATATAACGCCATGGCAAGGCCTGTTCGGGAGGAACCTGTTTGTTAAACTGCTGTAGGGGTCTTAGCCATCTGCTGAGCTCAGTTTCAGGGTGTTGGAAATCTTTATAAGCCTGGGCCATCTTTATGTAGAATAACAATTCATTTTTTTGGATCCTCAGACAGTTCTTTGCCATGAGGTATGAGAGAGTGTCCTAGCGATAACACCAAATTTAACACTGCTCCCCAATCACACCTGAGACCTTGTAACTAACGGGTGGCGCCCCTGGCCGTGCTAAGGCCGCATCACACCTGTCCCATCCCTCACCGACCATCGCCTTCCTGCTTCTTCCCCTGTCGGCCGGAACCGTACGGCCCCCCACAGGCCCCACCCGCTCGTTCATGAAAATTTAAAGGGCAGCGCGGTGGAAATTTGGTTAATTGGGGGCGACCCTTTTTTTGGACCACGTCATTTCCCTGCGAATTTTGTTGCCTCCTGCCCGACAAAAAGGTTTCTGGTATTACCATCTTCCCGTGTGTTTACCTTCCCTAGTTTATGACTTAACCCTTTTGGCCCCCTCCCCTGACCTTGACGTTTCCCCGACTACGCCTACTCTCAGATTCGTACCTCGTCCCCCTTGGGCCCCCCAAACAAGTCACGTCGGGGGGTACAACGGGAACTCCCGCCCCGCAAGTCCCCCCCGTTTGGGGGGGCTCTGGTAAAACCGGGACCTTTTTGTTTCCCCTTTCCTGGGTGGCACACCATCGCTTACGGTGGTCGGCGGCTCCATAACGACCGTAAAGTAACCAAAAATAATTTGACCCTATGGGGGAAAAATTGAAAATTTGGGCCTTTGCCCATTTTATTTGGGGGTGTACTTCTTTGTTCCAGCGGTTTAGCTTTGGGGGCAGCTGGGGGTTTATTTTAAGGGCAAACCAAATTTAATGTTATAAAATTTTGTACGCTGACTTTGCCTTTTACTAACGTGTATACTTCAGTGTTTTCCCCATGAAAAGTATAATACAAATTTAAAAAATGTGAGGGGTTTTGACTATTTTTGTGAGTTTTGGTTGCCCCCCAGAGGTAGGTTTTCCCCCCCTTATAGGTATTTAAAAGGGGCCCAGAGGAACCGTCATAGACGGGAGGTATTTATCACCGAGGTGGCTGGCCTCGGTGATATAAAAACCCTTTACTATGATGCCAGCAACAATTATTGCTGCTGAGCAGTTTTTCCTTTTGTAGTCTGGGTCAGGTTTTTTATGGAGCGGCCAGAGAGCCTGGGTGGGAAAGGTCACTCCAATACTCCAGTCCAGGCCTTACCAGCCAGAAAAAAGGAAGCTGGTTCAGGTCAGCAGGAGGTGTGTTTCTGGACCTGTAACCAGAAGTTATGTGCTGCCTGAACTGTGAGGCTGTGTAGGCCTGAGGACCTGAGATACTAGTCGGTGAGACTGCTCATTTGTGTTTGCTTATTTTTTCCTGCCTGAATAAAGGACTTGTTATTTTACCGCCTTATATGCTGAAGAGAAGCTGTATTTTGGGTTGCAAGTTTGTGGACTTTCAATAAACCGTTAATTCATTTGAACTGACTACCTGCTCACGTGCCTGCCTTTGTGCTGACCCCCACAGTAGATATATAGCCACCATTCATAAAGGGAAGATTGATGCGGCAAAACTGGACTCGGATCCGTTTAAAATTTCAAAAATGTATTAATATTACAGATAAAATCATCTGGGATCCAAACAGTGGCATTCCCCCAAAGAAAAAAGGCAACAGCCAAGTAGGCTAACGCGTTTCGGGCGTTCCAACGCCCTTACTCATAACACCAGACATACATAAAACCATCCTTTATATATGTTACAAAATAACACTGATCAACTTTACCTGTGCCCCGTCTCAGCGACACGCCATGTTAACTTCCGGTAATCCCGAAGCATTCCGGACATACGTCACGGACATGCGCAGTGAATAATGTGTCCCAAGAATGGGTATTGGCAATACGTCACGGGAATACTGAACAGACATGCGCGGTGCATCCGTGTGGCCAGAATTGGATGCCGGCAATCGACGGCGCAAACCCGCGCACATCTCACAACCACGCCCACCACAACTAGCGACACGCCCCAAAAGTAAACCCAGATAGAACATATTTAGAAAGACATGCCGAAAAGCAATGCAAAGGTACAAAGTGGCTGTAAGTAAAATTAATAATGGAACATAATTTCCCTTTTGTGGTTCAAACCCCTGGGCTGGGTGGTATTTAATGTTAGGATCCAGTAAGCCTCTTTGTCATGTGATAGTTTTTCCAAATCCCCACCTCTAGTTGGTTTAATGATCCTGTCTATGCCCATGACTTTCAGACCCTCATGGTTATTATCATGTATATCCCTAAAATGTTGGGATAAGCTTGACCTGTTTCTGATTGCCGTACTGGTTATACCGTTGAGATGTTCCAGGAATCTGAACTTTATTTTACAGGTCGTGCTCCCTACATAGTACAGGTTGCATATAGTACATACAGCCACATAGACAACCAAATGGGAATTACAGTTAATAAACTGTTTTATTGTATATTTTCTTGTGTTCTTGTAGTTCGGAACTACAGTTTCGCTTGGCCCTATGTAACTCTCCAATAGGTACTGAGATATGAGTGATTTTCTCATGGAAACTCTTGTAGTGCAATATAGTATTGCCTGAGGTTGGCTTCCTCTAGGTTTTACTCTGGATTTTGAGTCCGGGTACTCCCCAAAGAGTAAGATCCAAGAAATTGATTTTGTGTTTTTCTACTGTCCCAGTAAATTTGAGATTAAGGGGATTATTGTTGAGGTAATCAAAGAATTCCGTTACGGCATGCACACCACTCCTCCAAATGAATAGGTCGTCGATGTACCTGCCGTACCAGAAGATGTTCCTCAAAAATGGATTGTTTATCGTTAGTATAGATGATTTCCCCCAACACGGTTAAATTTGCTTATGGGGCGGAATTTTTGCCCCCAAAAGAACCCCCCTTTTTAAATTTAAGGAAAATTTTATCGTTAAATTTGAAAAAATTTGGGGCAGAGGAACTTACCACATTTATAAAAAGTTTTTTGAAATTTTGCAATACATCTATGATTTTGTAGGTGAAAGTCTAAAGCCCTTGCGCAAAGTAGTGGGATATTGTTACAAAGATTCTATACCAACCCTACAAAAAAAATATTTCCCCCTGGGATACACTTTCATTTGAAAAGACCCCCCCAGGCCTGGGGCCCCTGAGTATCATCCATCCTCCAGTTGACTAGTCCAAGCTGGCGCAGTGGCTTGGCTGCATCGCTGGTTCTACATGACCCGGCAATGCAGCTGCGTGGTAAAGGAGCAGGGGCTCCCTAGCTCATTGCCCCTGCAAGTCGACCCGTGACCTCGTACTACCTGTTGCATTGTTAAACCAAAAAGAGAAAATGATGCACTTCAATATGTTAGGTAACAAATATTTAGTATAATTTAATTTGCAAATAATAATAATACAAATAAAATTTTTGTCAGTGTCCTGGATCTGACCCACAGAAACATGTCTAGAATTGTGACATGAAGACAGCCCTCACCATTGCCCCTGTCTTGATGGTCCCAAACCACAAGGGTAGTTGGAGATTACTGGACTGTGAATTCACCTATGTGACCATTTAAAAGGAGAGCCTTGCAACTGGATTGCCTCAAAAAGCTGCAGCTGTACCTTTATGGCAGAGACCTCACCATTGTAATGGATCACAATCGCATCATATGACTGAACCAAGTGTCAGAAGGCAATGGACAATGCTGCGGTGAAGTCTGTTCTTGTAACCATACAGATGTTTTATTCAATACAAACAGAGAAGGCAACATTAGAATGCCGACAGACTGTCCCAACAGGAAGGACTGTGGATCCACTGTGCTGATTTGGAGACCTGTTGGGATCCATTGGCCAGGTAGAACTTTGGAGTGGGGGGGGGGTGTTGTCATGGTGTATAATGTACCACAGCCTGTATAACCAAACAGGAGGAGCGGGGAATTGTTTCTTCTGATGCCATCAGAAACTATCCATCTCTCATGTGACTGGATCATGGAGACGCTTCCTCTGGTGGCCTGGCTTTGCTCATTTAGCTTTGTTTGCTAATGAGGCAGCTGCCCATAGGATAATTAAGCAAAGGGAGTTCTAAAAGAGGCATAGTTTGGTGTTGTTGTAGTCATATGTGGTGTGACTTAGAAGGAACCAGGATCTATGAAAGAACCTACTAGGACTATATGAAGGAAAGGAATCGAGTTGACGCCAGCACCTCTGAACTGGGCTGGGGCTATTTTGTGGATGTGTAACACGTTTCTTCTTCTATAGCAAAAAATCATGTTGGTGCTGTTCCCCAACCTCTCCTCGTGCTCTGATGCATATGTGCTATTCGAATGAACCCATCACACATGATATTAAAGGGTTTTTTACTTCATTTTATAAAAAAAACTTACATTCACACCTCCTCTCATCTCAGATCCAGCGCTGCTGCCATTGTACCTCTCCGTTGGTCTTCAGTTTATTTCCTGACTCTGGCTGAGCGGAACGTCACCAATAAAACCACTGTTTGACTGCAACAACCATGTACCATTGCCTGATGTCAAGGCTGGGAAGTGTAGGCTCTGAACGATGATGTCACAGTTATATTTTGGATGGCATTTTTTGTCCCAAAAAAACAAATAGAGGTCTATGGGGTGAAAAACAACACAAACCTACTTACAAAAATAGTACACTTGCAGCATACAATATTTGAAAAAACTGCCATGGCCAAAAAACACAAAGTATGGAAAACCCTAAGAAAAAAAGTCTAATTTCCCAGGTAACATCTAGCTGCTGCAGTTTTTGCAAAAAAAACAATGCATATAAAAACTCACCTACAAATACCCTTGAAATTAGCTATAATATACACCATACCCCCTGAAATCAAAGGGGTATTTGCACCACATTGATAAGCTTTAAAAATGTAGACAAAGGTAAATAAGGATTATTACCAAATACATTGCTGTTCTGGTGTTGCTTAATTTCAGAGTTGGGGTATGTTCAAATGGCGTTTTGGGTCCGTGTGAACAAACGCTTTTAGATGCGTTTGTCTTTCCTCTAACATTGGCCAGGATGGTGACATCACTCCCTGTTGTGTCTTATCGGCAACACAGGAGCTTATCATTCTTAATGACAAACTTTAACCCTTTAAAGCTCTGTAGCCATATGCACTGCTGTTAAAACCTCTCTGTCACCAATGTCGCTCTTACAGGCTCAGCTAGAAATAGCAGAACTGAAATGTGAATCACTTCTGTAGAACTGCCCACGGCATGAACAATGGAAGCCTGAAGCTGACTATGAGAGCAGGCTCTGTGAAGCAGCCACATGGAAAACCCCCTTTAATTATAGTATACACTGTACCTCATAAAAGGGGTTGTATCATTACAGTAAATGGTCTTCAGAGTAAGAGGACAGTGAAAACAAGCAACTTGGCAATTGGATGTCCTTTGCAAAGCTGTCTTGTTTTCACTGTCTCCCTTATCTTTGTTTTCTGTAAACACTGTTCCCCAGAGCCGGTCAGATTCCTCCTCCTTTCATTTCATTGGCTGACGGCTCTACTAATTTACATTCTATCTGGCCCCTGGTCGTATTGTCGTATTCACTGGAGCGTGCATTCCCGCCTCTCTCACTGAGAATAAGGGACCGGCAACATTTCACTCTGCACAGCCAGCAGAAGCACAGTGACACTGCAGCTGCTTCTACAATCAGAAAACAGCAGAATTGTGCCTCGGTGCCTAATGCTCATCAGTGTAAACATAGAAAGGAGACAGATCTGTGCTGCTCTGGATGAGTTCATAGAAGACTGGATTCAACTGTAACAAACCTCCAGCTGTGAGAGGAGAAGAGATCAGTGCTCTGAGTTCATAGAAGACTGTCTATACTGAATGCATACTGTGGTATGTAAACATACAGCTCTTACAAAATAAGACTGCATAGGGAGAGGAATGACACAGTGACATATGGACTCTCCCACTGATCTCAAACAAACACACTGACTCGGGAGCGAGCTTGAACAGTGAAGGGGGGGATGTTGTCATCCCCCTTCAGTTAAGAAACACCCAGCTGGGAGGGGAAGAAACGCCCCTGGATTTTAGGAACTGAGACACTGAAACGTACAAAAAACAGATGAAGTAATAAATTCCCTTTAAAGTATAATACACACCATTCTCCTGAAATTAATTGTAATGCACACTGCACTAACTATAACACACAACTGCATTTTTTCTCGTTTCAGCTCACAAAGACATTTTTGGGGTATCCAATGCATTTGTATAAAACATTAAATAGTGCCATAAAAAAAATAACAGGGTATGTCAGCCTTATGTGTAATGTCACCTACATCTTGGCCAATTGTTCGGTGAGGTTCACATATAGTTTTTGCTATGTACTCCAAGATGTGGCTCCATAAATAACATCTTTTTCTTTTAAAATTTAAGTTTTGTTCAAATTTGGTATAGAAACTAGAACAAAATACAATACCACCTCCAGGTAGTTGGAAATGGAAAGAAACATAAAAAGTCTGCACCTAGAAATGTAAGCAACTATATTAACAGAACAAGCCACGATTCTCAGAAAATATAGAACCTGAGAACTTGATTAAAAATTAGCCTTCAGTAAGGGATGTAGCAAGATCTATATCCAAGAGTGACGAGTACCAAAATCCTTAGGTACAATAGAGATTAGTAAATGAGAACATTTTTTGACTAACAATTGATACGCTGCCCTATTCTTTTCATCAAACGTGACGACATTTGCTCTGCTGATTCTGTGCTCTCATGTATTACTCTAGCCATTACCCTTAAAATCTACGCCTGTCTAGAGAACAATAGAGCTATCATTCTGATATTACTGTAATGAGACTAGCTTGCAAACAAGCTCTTTCCCTTACAGCAGGGGTAAACTAAGATGAGTCTTCCCGGCTATTCATAACTTTTCTCTCTTTTTATCATTAGCCTTACCTGTGACAGCCTACCAGGACAGTGGTTACTCTGGATATTAGCTGTTGATCAGAATAATGTGACTTGTCTGCGTATGTAATAGATACATGACCTACAAGGCTCTCCATAACCTCTCCCCTCCATACATCTCTGCCTTAATCTCCAGATACCTCCCCTCCGAAAATCTCCGCTCCTCACAGGACCTTCTTCTCTGCTCTCCCTTATCAGCTCCCCCAACACAACCGTCTCCAAGACTTCTCCCGTGCTTACCCCACTCTGGAACTCACTGCCCCAACACATCAGACTCTCCTCCACTTTCACCAGCTTCAAAAGCAATCTGAAAACCCATCTCTTCAGGCTTGCCTATAACCTACACTAACCTTGCTGTCACTACTTCCTCCACAAACATGTCTGCCCCTCACCTTCTGTCTCTTTCCCCCTCCTTATAGATTTTTAAGCCCTCGCGGGCAGGGAAACCTCTCTCCCTCTGCCCGTGACAATTGTCATTATTCTCTTATCATTGTACTCGTTTGACTTATGTTATGTATGTAACCCCCTCGAATGTACAGCGCCCTGGAATCAATCGCGCTTTAAAATAAATAATAATAATACCATATCAACATTGCTGTCACAAATATGTGTTTATGTGAGAAATTACAGCATTCCCTTTAGAACAATAATCTATAATAATATAGAATAAACATAATACATTAGCTAAGTTATTAATCATAAAAAGCGACATGTATGAACTTTGGCACTGACAGACCAGTTCTAAATAGTTTTAAAGCAGTGTGGAATGTGCCAGAATGTATGAACCTGTTCTTCTGCAGTTCATACATTTGGCGCATAGTAGGTTTAATCCTGGTCTTAACTGTGCCGCATTGTAAAAAAGTAGAAAAGACTCTACAGAATTCCTAGGACTATGCTTACTGATGTTAATTATAAAACTACATTAAATAAAATAATTTCCCCAAAATATAAAATGAAATATCTTATAAACTAATCATATTTTAAAAATATAAAATTGGAAAACCAATACAGCATCTACCATATATCCCGATATTATAGTATTATCAGTGATTACAAACACATCACAGCAGGCTAGAAATAAAAGAAAAGGCGGCAGAATAGCATGTCAGTGAATAGAGACTATGGTTATGATCTTGCACCACAGGTGCCCTGCTCTTGCCATATGTAGAATAAAGGCTGAGAGCAGCAAAATAAAATTTCCACACTGATCACCATCTGATTAAAATTGGTTTCATTTAATGTAGTAAAAACAAAAAATAAAAACATCAGAACCAAATTTGATTAATAACATAATCCTTTTTTTCATTAGAAAATCAACTCAAGGAATGGCACTAGTCTATACAAAGTAGCAGAGTTAGGGTGCTTTCACACTGCATTTTTGGTGCGTTTTTTTATGCGTTTTTTGTGCAGGAAGGCACAGCAATTAATGCTGTACATTGCTGCACAAAAATCGCGGTTAAAAAAAAAATCACAATTTTACCACAATTTTTGCCACTATTTTTGTGTAGCAATGTACACCATTAATTGCTGTGCCTTCCTGCACAAAAAGCGTTAAAAAATGCACTGTGTGAAAGCACCCTAACAGTTAGAATACAAATGTACAGTTCTTTTCTAGGATTGACAGTAATAGCTACTTATCTCTTGCAACATTCTAACCACAAACTGAGACTGACACAGGGAGGGCATTGTGACTAGTAGAAAGAGAAACATTTAAAAGTATGATTGACGTTTATAAGCTTCTGTTTTTCTCTATAGAGTTTCAAGCAGTTGAGTTCTTTTTCTAATGTACAATGTATAAGGTTAATAAAAAAAATTTGTTCTGATTTTAATATTTTTATTTTTTATAATTCAAATCTTACAGAATACTTTGTTTTATACTTTTATATAGTATGTTAATTTTCAGCAATAGCTGGCACATCACAGGTCTCACTGAGACTTGTGGTGCTCCAGGCAGGATCACTACCCTAGTGACTGTTCACTAATATTTTATTCTAACACCTTTAATTTTATTTCTAGACTGCTGTGAAGTGTTTGTCATAACTGAAAATACTACAATAACTCCAATTGAGAACAGGATTTAGGTTAGATGCTGTATTGGTTTAATTAATTTATATTATTTAATTTAATATTAATTGTAAATTATGTAATTTTCTCTAAGTTTTACAGGATAATTTTTTTTAAATTTTTTGCAGATTAGATCATTTAAAATTAATTTTATATGTAACAAACACGTCGATCATCGGGTAACAGGTGTGGATCACTATGATGACCGCGCACGAGGTGCTATAGGTGGAGACCCACGCCAGGGAGCGGAGTTTAAGGAGACCCCAGTCTTTACTGGAGCCCGCCGCAAGACCGGAAAAGACTTCGCTGCAGGGAACCCCCAGGTCGCTGCCCTTGACGTGACTGCCCACGGTGACAGACGAAGTGCAGGACAGGGACACAGGAAGCGGTGGCAGCAGGTGTATAGTAGTAAACAGACTACAGGTTCCAGGAGGGTAGCGGACTGGTACAGTAGGAACAGCAGGAATTAACGGATTGATACAACGACATGAATAACTGGACTGGTGCAACGGCAGGAGAAACAGAAATCAATACATGTGCAGAAAGAGCAGGTAACAGCAGCCAGGAGGTCAGGAGCTCTGGTGGACCATAACAAAATGACGCTGAAGCAAGGGCAGGAAGATCCTTATAGCCCAGAAATTCGAAGGTCACTGGCCAGACAATTAGGATACTGTCCCTTTAAATAACAAAGCAGTGCCAGTGCGCACAGGACGCCAGGAAGCAGGAGCAAAGGCTGGTGAGTACTTAGTGCTGGTGGGCACCGCCGCCAGACATGTGTGCTCGCAGCAGCAGGGACAGGAACCGGGACGGATAAGTATACAGCAGCAGGAACACAGACCGCCACGACCCCCCGCACAGGAAGCTGCAGTGGAGACATGGCAGACACGGACACACCAACAGTCCATGGCAGGGACCGTTGCGTGAACTATGACAATATAGTTTAATATTTATTTATACGATTTAATTTTATATAGTTTGATTATTATAAATCAGTTTGTATTATTTTAGTGGTATAAGTTGAGAAAAAATAGATTTTTTTTTTTGCCCTAATGGAAAATCTAATTCCACTATGACAACTTTGGCTCAGGCAGACCACTTTTTAACTTGGCCTGGCTGTTCTGACAGTAAAGGGCCGTTCACACGGCTTATTGCAGGGACGGATTGCAGCCGGAGTGCGCCCCGGATCCGCGCTGCAGTACGGCTCCCATCCATCCCAGCCATTACGGTAATCCACAGTTCTCATAGAGAACTATTCATTCCATCTCTCCTCACCGCTCGGCGAATCCACCGGGCGGGGAGAAAGTGACATGTTCATTATCCCGGCGAAATCCGTCCCGCAATTACGACTTGAATAAGCCGTGTGAACCGGCCCTTAGGCTATGTTCACACGGCGTATTGGGGCGCGTATTTTACGCGCCGCAATATGTCGGATATTTTGGAAGCACACACTGAGCAGTGCTTAATTCCAAAGCACCCGGCCCCGTTCACATAAGCGCCGCTAACAATTGATATGTCACTTTTCTCCCCCGGCATACGATACGATCGCGCATTTCGCTGTGTATAAAGCAATGAATGTGGTGTGACAAGGTTTGGCGTACGACTGTTCATACATCTATAGGGTGCCATGTAGTATCCGAAACGCGTCGGTTTTTAACCTGTTTGTACCCTCGTTTTATGTGGATCTGCAAGCCATTTAATACATTTTGATGAACATTTTTCACTGAGGAAACGCTGTTTCCGAAAAATCTTTGTTGCAATGCTTTAATTAAGGCTTGAGGTCGGAAGCCTAGGAACCGAACGGCAGACATCAGTGTAACTGTCTCGGAAGCTCAGGTGAAACATCATCAGCCTCTATTGGTGAGTGCCTTTAATTCCTACAAAGACTTTTGCTTCTATCTATAGAACAGGGCTGCAACAACTTTTTGGCTCAAAGCACAGCAGAAACCTGCCGCAGCCCCATTCATACATTTCGCTCATAGTGTGTGCTTTTGGTGTTAAAGGTGGTCGAATGTTTAAGTTCCAACAAAAAGAGAATGTGATGAATTCAGTGTTACCAGAGGGTTTTATCCACGGCTACACATGCTTATTGGGCAACTCATTTCCTGCAGGAACAACTATAATAGAAGTTGCTGCCACTAGGTTTGTGCTACCAGATTTCACTTCCTCTTTTTGCTTCAATGAACACAGAACTCTCAGAAACATTTCTAAATCCCCCAGAATAATGTTACTTTTGTTTTCACAGCCATGTTTTAGTTTCAAGAATCACAAAGAAAGGTGAAGTAAAATTTTTATTTTATACAACACACTATATACAGTTTATTCATCATATTCATTATTGATACCATTTCATCTGAATTTTACTGGATATATGAAAATGACCATTATACTTGCTATAAGCGTGGCTGGACAATATCAGAATAGTAAAGTACCAGTAAAATCTTGTTTGAAACATGTTCTTTAATTACTAGAAATGAATGAGACATCTCATAAGCAGTCTGCATTGTACAAACTGGGTAAATGGCAGACTGTTGAAATTAAGAATACACCAGAATATCTCCCCTAAGGGGATGTTCACGCAGTGTTTTTTTTAGATACGTGTTTGGGTACGTTTTCCGGAGCCAAAAATGGACCCAAACACGTATCTAACACTGCTCATGTGAGATCGCATTAGTCTCAGTGTCAAACACGAATCGCCGTTCAGACGATATGTGTTTTACATGCGTTTAACGGATCCGATCAAAGAAATGACATGTGAATTCTTGATCCGTTTTTTTTACGCATCACAAACCCTATTTACAACTATAGGGTACATTTTCGCAATCCAGAAAACGTATCCAAATATGTACAACACTTTGGATATGTTTTACGCAATATGTTTTTTTGATCAAAAAACATATTGCAAAGCACTGTGTGGACATACCCTAACACACAAAAATTCAACACCCTAGGGACCTCCAGTATGGCCTAAGATGGCTGCAATATGGCTTGAGGCACAACACCCACAAACTGGGTAAATTCCAGACTGTTGTAAGAAAGAACACACCAGTATATTCACCCTAAGACAAAAAATAAGGCACTCTAGAGACCTTCAGAAGGGTTTCAGATGCCAGCAATGGTTTGAGGTTTAGCCTTCACAAACTCTGTAAATTTCAGACTTTAAAAATGAAGAATACATCAAAATACCTCCCCTAAGACCAAATATTAGAAGGTTTCCAATGCTGGCAAAATGGCTTGAAACTCAGCACCCACATGTTTTAGTCAACTTACCATAAAATGCGTCAGAGAAGTGTCCCTATTTATTAGCACAACTCAAAAGGGTGGAAATACACCTGTTTGCACCTCCACTATTAGCCAAACTTTTTCTACCTACTACATCCAGAAAGTACCTTTGTTTCTTTCTCTTTTTCCCCCTCTTTTCTGCTGGTTTGTGATTCGGACCTAAGTCCTTTATATATTAAAAACTAATGTGACGGGAAGCAAATTTCAGACTGTCATAAGAAAGAATGAAATAGTGAAATAGTGTGTCTGGTGCTTGTTCATGTCATCACAGCCTCCATCAAATGGCAGGATTCCCAATGACTAACCCTTTCAGCTGGTTTTCTTGATGGCTAGTGTGGCACAGCATGTGAGAAAAAAAGAACCCTTTTCTTGCTATGGTGAAAAAACTGGAGTCAATCTGAGTTGGGTCCTCCTTCTCTATGAGCCACCTCAGAGCCCCATGGGTATTAAATTCTTCATATCTTTTATGCCTAATCAACTACATGATGGACACCAATGGTACCCTGTAGACCCTATTAACTATAATGGGGGCCATTGTGTTACCGTCATGGTGTCTGTATTTTTCCTTTTGTTATGGAATCTGAGAAGGAGGCTCCTAATAGAACCCCTGACCATAGTCTGACCATACACATTATATAGATGCTGCCATTTGTGACCACCCTCAGTGAACCCATTAGGTGGATAGTGTGTTAGAGAATCAGAAAAACACAAAATAGGGGAGCACCATAGAAGTATATAACAGCAATATCTAAACACAGGAGCATTTTATTATCCCAATATTAAATTGTTATGTTTTGTATAGTTCAGTGGAATAATACAGTATTATTTATGGTAAAGCCCCTTTTAGGAAAGTATTTTGCAAGAAGTAGTTTGGAAATTTGACTCTTATTATCTACCAAACTTGGCATTATATACAGCAAGTAAATTCTGGTAGTGTAAGCAGGGCCAGTTTGGGCTAGAGAATTGCGCAAGGCACCAATTTTCTCAGAGGCCCCAAGAACTGCCCTGGATTTTAATTATTTCTAAAACCTCCCTGCATTATTTATCAATTCATCTTAGTATTATGAGTTCGCTGCACAGTAGTATTATTTGAATACTGTATGAATGTATTAATCTATATATTGTAAGAGTTCACATGAGTTCGGCCGCCATCTTGGCCCGGCCTGGGGGACACTCTCGCTCTGGGATCGCCGCTTTGGTAAACGGAACAGCAAGTCGACACAGGATTCTCTTGAAGTCTGGCCTCCGCCAGCTTTATTCTTCAACACAGCAAAACATATACAGCAAACAAAATAAATCCTAGGCCGTCCAGCCACTAACTAAACGTACAGAGAGTCCCTCTCTAGCCAGTGGTCTGGGTCTACTACCCAGCCCCACAACCATGTACTCACGCCGTACAATATAGTATTCGGGCCTGGCTCCTCTCAAGCCTGGGGGTGAAAGCAGGCGAGGCCTGCAAACATCCTCCACTGGCTGTGAGCCACACTCACCCCTGGTATACTGAAGACCAGACTATTTAACAGACCTCTAAGTTGGACAAGCAGCTGAGCAACTCTCTTAATTACCACCTGAGTAATTAACTCCTGGTTAGCCTTGCCAGACTGCTGACCTTCCTCACTGACAGCCAGCAACTTGGTAACCCATACCATGGAACTCAGCTGCTGCAGAACACTTAGTGGCGGAAAAATGCGATCTTCTAAGGTCGCATCGCCACAATATGCAGCTTTTAAAATTAAAAACTGACTAAAAAATATTGAGCCAAATTTTCTACTAGTCCTAAGAATAGTGTTTTTGGTTTTCCTAAAGTAGAGTATGTTCACATGGTGTATTGCGGTGTCACTGGCTAGCACGTACTTCTAAAGTGCTGAGGGAGGGAATTGACTTCTATCATTCCTGGTGTTCAATAGAGCTATGAATTATCATAATTGTGGGGCGAATTTCAGGCGCAGTTACACACCGAAATACGCGCCGCAATTACACTGTGTGAACATGCTGTTAGAGTACTGAGCATGACATTAGAAGTGAAATTGTAAATCACTAATTTCTTTAGGCTAGGACTCCATGGAGATTGCAATACATTGTGTATTGTGATATTGTATGTTATTTCCCATAGTACCAGCACATGGGGTTGCATAAAAAAGCATGTGTAGCATGCATGTGTTAAACCATCAACTAGTTGTCTTTGTGCACCAAATACAACAAACCCACAACTGAGGTTTCTCCATTGTCTTCTTGCTTCAATGTATTGCCAGCAGCACTTCTTGATCAGTCTCATTCATATATTGGGTAGGAATTATTACAGATGACTTGTCACTGATTGTATCTTAGGAATCAGTCACTGATGTATGTACAGAATAAATATGGGAAGTAATATACATGCAGGAATTTGCGCCCTTTTTTGAGAAATCAGTTTTTGCCTCCTAACATGAGATGTTAAAGGCACACACATTCACCGGTTGGTTGGTTGGATACATGTATGTATACAGATACAATTAGAACATTTGCACCAGCTAAAACTTTATATACACATGATGGAAATGTAGTGGCCTACCTGGTGAGTTGACCTAATGCTACAACATTATTCTTATCCTTAAAGGGGTAGTCTCATCAATGAGATTTGCTTCACCTCTGTGACCACAAATCTCAGGGACAAGCCCCAAAACCTCTCTGTCTGGTGGTCAGAACTCTGAAATCAATGGGAGTTCCGATTACAGCCGAGCACGCCCCGTTAACCTTGTCAATACAGTTTATTGTTCAGGTATATACGTTCTCTAATCTAATGTTTTTTTATCTGTATTGCTTATTTGACTTGTAAAAACGATCCCAAAACACACTCAGAGATTTGTAAAATTGCTGTGAAACCTGCTGGGCCTGTGATGGATATTTAGAGAAAATGTGAGAAAACAGCATGTTTAAAGGAGCAAATGAAAAATCATGCAAATTAGGGGCCACATGTATGAAACGTGTTCAGGTCTAAAAGTCACTTTGTTTCCCATGGCAATCAATCAGAGCGCCTCTCTCCTTTTACCAGAGCACTATATGAAATGAAAGGGGCGCTCTGATTGTTTGCTATGGGAAGCAAAGTGAGTTTTAGACCTAGGCACTTTTCATACATGTTGCCCTAGGTTCCTGAACTGTGTTCTTGCTTAAGGTATGTTCACACAGCGCAATTTCGGCACGCAGTTCCCCGCGTATTTGCGCTCTAATACGGGCAAGATGCGTTAATCTATACGATACGGTAATCTATAGTTCTCATAGAGAACTATGGATTACGCCTCCTCTCCACGCTCATTCAATACGAGCCGTGAGTAATGCATGTCTATGTGGCCTGCGGGCTGCCGCCTCCCCCCCCCCCCCCTTGCGCTGCGGGGGTACGTGCGTATTCACGCAAGCTCCCGGAAGTCACAATGTACTGCGACGCGTACAGTACATCGTGTGACCATAGCCTTACTGAGACAACCCCTTTCCATTTTGAAGACACTGGTGCTGTCAGCTGATCGCCATTGGTCTGGCTTCAGAAAACCCCCAAACTGGTTGCTGTGGCCATTCTGTTACTGAAATGGAGGTGGATTTAAAGGGGTTGTCTTGTTTATTTTTTATTGCTTTGAGGCAACTGCTGCCCTTCTAGAAAAAAATCATTTTATACTCACATCTCCTCTCACCTTGGATACAGCGTTGCCACCGTCCTTCCTCTCCGCTGGTCTTCTGTTTACTTCCTGGTTACGTCAGCCAATGGCGTGTGATCGCTACAGCCTATCAGCGACTGCAGAGGTGACGTCCATTTCATTAGCACTGAATCCAAGGCGAATGGAGAGTATACTTTTTTTTGTTTTTTTTTGAAGAGCAACAGTAGCCTAAAAACTATTAAAAAACAAATAAACCAGACAAGCACTTTAGTAGATAAGCATTGCTTTTTTTTATTTTATCATATTTCCTGCTTAGACTATTCCTTCAATTTCCAACATCTCTAACCCTTTAACGACCGACCACTGTCTTTTGAGGGCAGGCGGATTGTGTCCTCTGTTGGCAGCAACGCCAAAAGACATCACTGCCTACAGAGGAGGTTTGCAGCTCTGTGCAACTGTACTAGGAATGGAGCTGTAGTTAACTGCTCCGCTCCTAGAGCAGTCTCTGAAACCATATGCTGAGGTCCGTGACCACCGCATAATCAAAGGGGACTCCACTGCTCCATTGGGTTACCGAGATTCCCAATGCCCAATGGAGCCTGGGAAATATCTATACAGTCGGGCCTGAGACTAGAGTAGCCCCAGGGTGGTCTGCCCTGACAGCAGCCTGTGTCATATGGACACAGTTTATAATGTATTAGCATACAGGAGTGTAAAACAAAGTGTAAAACAAACAAAAAAATGTACAAATAACTATACCTTAATTCATTTTTTTTAAACAGTAAAAAAAAACATAAAGTGTGAAAAAAATAAATCAAACTAAATATTTAATAAGAAAAATTATTGTGCATTCATTGCACACAAAAACTCTACACATATTAGGTATCCACAATAACCTGTAGAATTAATCTAGCGGTTATTTAATGTGAAATATGAATGGTGTAAAAACATTTAAAAAAACAGAAATACACAGCAAATCTAACGCTATGCAGTTCTGCAAAAAAACACACCAAAACGTGCCCAAAACATGCCAAAAACGGCTCTTTTTTCAGCAGCTTTTAACAGGCAGTAGACAAAAAATCAGTTTTATGAAATTTTTTAGAATTTGGTTTTCAGGGTTTTTTTTTTTGTCCACTGCCGTGTAGACATAGCCTAAGGGTATGTTCACACGATGTATTGCAGTGCGTACAGTACATACATCGTGTGCTTCAGGAGCTCGCGCTGATCAGCACATACTCCCGAGGCACGGGGGCGCCGGCATAGACATGCAGTACTTTGGCGCCGCATATAAGTGACATGTCTCTTATCTCCCCATGCGTACAATACGATCGTATTGTACAAGCAGGGAGAGGAGGCGTAATCCATAGTTCTAGATGCCTGTTTAATACAGGCATCTTGCCTGTACTAAAGCGCAAATACGCGGCGAAATGCGCGCCGCAATTATGCCATGTGAACATAGCCTAAGTCTCATAGACACTGAATGGAGCTGGAGTGTGATCAGCGATAAATGTATATGGTAGAACCTCTTTAAAGGGGTTGTCCAATTTTTTTTTTACATATTAATTGCTTGCTATAGGTAATAGTGTGTACCTGAACTGTATTGACGTAATGTGCTTTGGTTTTTTTGTGTTTTATACTTTTATTGAAATGTGTATGGCAGTAAATCATGACATTCCCCTCTTCCTGCATACACTATAGCAACTGGCTGGCTAGATGAATAGCGCACATGTGCAGTAGTTAGCTGCTATAGTATTGCCGCCTGCAGTCCTCCACTAATGAAATGTCACACTACTCTGTCTAGTGTGACATTTCGTTCAAGAAGGGCTGCGGGCGGCTATACTATTGAAGTGCCAGCCTGCTGACTGACTAGCGTGCATGCCCAATAAAATCTATAGTAATTCATAGCAATAAAAGTATAAAACACAAAAAAAATATCTATCAATAAAGTTTATATATACACTATTACCCATAGTAGGTATAATTAATACAAAAAAACAAGAACTGGACAGCCCTTTTAAGCTTTAAGCTTTGGCCAAATCATACAGTGAATTTATATCAAATAAAAATCCTGAGATCTCAGAAGGAAAACTAAAGCGAGCGCCTGCCAAGTGCATTAATCCAGTGATTGTTCTCTCTCACATCTCCACACCCCTACTCAATCCTGTGTAGCAAACAATTCCTCAAGCTGTTCTCTGCTTTTATAATGGGATGGGCTGCAGTAACTTCCTGCTTTGTGTTTCAGGTCTGACTTGCTTGAGTTTCACAAGGCGAGTGTATCGCAGGTGTTATTACTGACAGACGGATACATGACAGCCAGGCATGACCTACCGGGCACACAGGGTCAGCTGGAGGAACATGGTAGAGGAGCAAGATGGTCGGGAAGATGACCAGGCTGAAGGCGATGACCTGGAGTCTCTGGGGTAACGTACACTCACTTACTACACACTTTAGACATATGTTATCATATGGCAGTAGTAGTACTCCTGGTATATGGTTGTGTACTGTGCTCAAAAATTACTAAATACAAGTGGAGTTAGTCTTTTGGGGATTACTGACACAAATATAACCCGTCCTTTGTCCTCAACCCATTTTCTCAAGCAATTTTTGTCCTGAAAATCCAGTAATGATTATCGGTCCACGTGATAAAGTTTTGTAATCGTACAATGCCAAAAAATATGTTGTGTGTCCTAGAATGGTGACGAGAGTAACTCTTTTTTTTTTTTTTTTACCAGCATAAGTGGTGTTGAAATAATTTTTGTAATTGTGTCCTTTTTCCGTCACTTATGTTTGCACATAGATGATATGAAATTTAGGGTCATCAGGGGCTAAGTGTTGTGGTTTGGCTTTCAGTATTTTCTTTTTGTATGTGTTTTTTGTTTTTTTTACTTTACTTATTTTTAGATAACTTTGTATTTGCTGATTTCCCCAGTAACCATGACTGGCAGATTAGCCCTAGTTACAGCTTAAAATGCTGTGCAGAGTTCGGGGTTGTTCACACAGCGTGTTTGAACCTGAAAATCGCCTCCAAAACACTGTGGCGATCGGATCCAACACGCAGCTGAGACACACATCGGCAATCACCCGTGTGAACGCTGATGCGCATTTCAAAGTAAAAGCAATGTAAATCACATTGCACATTATTAGATACGTGTTTGGGCCCATTTAGGGTCCGACAGATGGATCCAAACACGTATCTGAAAACGTATGTTCACACAGACTCAACACGCCATATTGCAATGCAATACAACAGAAAAGCGTCCCGCACTTAAGGTAATTCATAGATAGCTATAAATTACGCCTGTCTTCCCCTGCATACAATACGTGTGTATGGTACGGCGGGAGAAAGAAGTGACGTCACTTCTTCCCACCGTTTATGCACCGTGGATAATATAAATGAATGTCCCCCTCTCCCCGTGCCCCCCCCCCTCCAGTGCTTTAGAAGTATGCGCTGATCCACACGTACTTCTAAAACACCCGGCGTATTGCGCCACATAAAGTACACACCGCAATACACTGTGCGACCATACCCTTAGATGCCGACCGCCAAGACGTGTGTAGTCAACGGGCGACATCTAGTTAAGTTATTGTTTATGGTAACATTAGACTGTTTATCACCTTATGATACAATAATCAAGCTATTTAGGTAGAACAGACACTGGCAAGCAAAAGGGTAACAATGTTTTGATCTTTTGAACACTTGTGGGTAGAGTTGAAGAAAAAGCTGTATTTGTACCCAAGTCCAGTCTGCACCAACATTGGGAATGTGTAGAAGAGACCTGGGATCAAATTTTGGTCAAGATATGCTTGAATCTGATCCAGAGCCCAGAAGGATTCAGGCAGAGCTGAAAACCAAAAGGTGGATTTACCAAATACTAACAAAATTATAGAAATTAACATTTTGATTTTTAGGAGCAAAATCGTAACAATGCAGTTACAGGAAAGAATCTGCAGAACTAAGCAGATGCTAAATACTTGCAAGTCAAATTTATGTATAAGATATGTAAGATGACTATATAAAATTACAGTAGCCACATGTGCAAAGCTGTAGTGGATGGAGAGATATGGAGCCTGAAAGTCACAGGTTCAAAACATTGTTACCCTTTTGTTTGTCAGTGTAAAATATATTTATTGGATGTGATTTTAGAAAACAAAAAAATTGTGAATATGCAAAACCCTGCAGGAACATTTGTGGAGTTTCTGAACTTGTTCTGAGAAATAGTATTGCCTAATTCAGATCCTGCATACATGACCTCACATCTGATCTCATTATTTCCAGACTAGAGAACGGACTCTCTACACTAACTTGGGTTGGGGCAAAGCGGTGACCGCAGGGGCAACATCTCTAACAAGGTCAGGGTATAAAGGAATTGCCTCAGCCACAGTCAGTTTTGATGAATGGTTGGACTCTTCTACTTCTTTGAAAGCAGGTGAAAAATTTTGCTGAAATCTGTTTGCCCTGGGAGCAGAATCTTTTCCCCTGGGGCAGCGCTTTGCCTGCTCCATGTCATCACTTACACTCCTCATGTGATGAGGCTGAAGATATGGGAGCAGTAGCACTGGTCGGACCCAATGCCTCTTGCTCTTTGCACTGAACTAACTGGACCAACTTATTATACATTTTGGGAGTCGGAGTCGGTCCCTTTTATGACGACTCCGACTCCTGCAAAATAGGCACCGACTCCGACTCCGACTCCACAGCCCTGCTACAAGGAAAGAAGAAGTCTGTAATTTTTATCATAGGTTTCCCTTCAACTATGAAAAAGAGAATCTCAAAAAATCCAGAAAATCAGTGTGATCTTTTTTAAATAATTAATTTGCATTTTATTGCATGAAATAAATATTAAGTACGATATAAAAACTTGAACTAGAACTTGATATTTGGTACAAAACCTTTGTTTGCAGTTACAGAGGTCAGATGTTTCCTGTAGTTCTTGACCAAGTTTGCACACACTGCAGCAGGGATTTTGGCCCACTCCTCCATTCTCCAGATCTTTCAGGTTTCAAGGCTGTTGCTGGGCTACATTGAGCTTCAGTTCCCTCCATAGATTTTTGATTGGGTTCAGGTCTGGAGGCTGGCTTGGCCTCTGGATCATCAAGATGGTCATTGGTGAACTTCAAATGGGCCTGGACATGTGTGCCCTGCAGGCTTTTATTCCATGACATGTAGTGTGTTATTAATGGTAATATTTGAGGTCCCAGCTCTATTCAGGTCATTGATCAGGTCCTCCCGTGTAGTTCTGGGCTGATTCCTGACCTTTCTCAGACTCATCCTTATCCCATGACATGAGATCTTGCATGGAGCTCCAGATGAAGGAAGATTGACAGGCATCATGTGTTTCCTCCATTTTCTAATAATTACGCCAACAGTTGTTGCCTTCTCATCAAGTTGCTTGCCAATTGTCTTGTAGACCTTCCCAGCCTTGTGCACGTCTACAATTATGTCCCTGGTGTCCTTAGCTCTTTGGTCTTGGACATGGTGGAGAGGTTGGAGTGTGGTTGTGTGGACAGGTGTCTTTTATACACTGTAAGGCCGCAGCTGGGAAGGTCTACAAGGGAGTATATATCCCAGCCAGGTTCTGGACATATGTCTGGGGAGTCCAGGATACATGCCACCAAGATAAGGAGCCTTGGTGGAGTGAAAGGCCGTTGGTAAATAGACGTCGACAGTACAGACTGTCGACCTATGTTTAATCTGTTAGTATGGCTACCAGCCATTCCCGGGTTGGCCTTTCATTGGGAGTAAGCATAGACCAGGGTGGGTGTTTACTCCCCATGGCGCCACTCCGGGATTTCCTGGCTGTATAAAAGGTCAGCAGGTAGGCTGACTGGGCGTCTGCTGTACCTCCAGTCTACCTTCTGGGCTGGAGGTGTTCACGCTGGGGGAAGCCAGTGTAGGACCAACAAGGTGATAGTGAGGGAACTACGCCATTGTTAGTAAGCGCTCAGACGAGCAAATATTTTGTTTGTTTTGCTGTGCATGTTTGCCATCCGTTTTGTTCTGGTTATGAAATAAATCCACAGAGCCAAGCAACCGTTTATACCTGACTTCTGCCTCTGTCTCATGCCTGAAAGACTCATGCGGTGATCCCAGAGCTGTGCAAGATCACAACATGTAATGAGTGCAGAGTCGGAGGGCCTCATAAAGAAAAACTAACAGGTCTGTGAGAGCCAGAATTTTAACTGGTTGGTAGGTAATGAAATACTTAATTTCATGCAATAAAATGCAAATTTAATTGTTTGCGGGGTAATTTTGAGTCAAATACCGCGTGTGTGTATTTCTGCCCCATATACGCCTGAATCCCATCTGGTTATTTCTGTAGCGTATTTTATACCCAAGGGTAAATTTATCCTCTTGTTTGTGGGGTAATGTTTAGTCAAATACAGGGTGTATATTTATCCTATACAGATATCTTCATTAAACAGAGTCTGTTGTATTGTAAACTTTTGATAAAACAGTATGTCAGACAGAGAGGTGGAAGTCACTTCACATGAGAGTGGCAGTGGCAAAATTATATTTCTGGAGTAGGCACAGGTCACAGCACAGCAAGGGGACGTCGCAGCAGGGGTCACTCGGTGAGGCCAGAGCTACCGTTGTCATCTAGCGACCGTATGTTGGTCACCAAGCCAACGGTTCTTGATTGGTTGACTAGGTCATCCACTTCCTCTCAGATGACATCTGACAACCTCAGCCAAGAGTCGGTGGGTTCGTCAGTCACAACCCTTAGTTGACATGGCCCGGGAGCAGGTCAGGGGCCCTCACCTGTCCTCAACCTGCCTCTGTCCCGTTCAGTTCCCTCAGCCAGAGAACTACTATGTGGTCTGGGTTCTGCGCCACTATACAGCGTGGACGAGCTACTTGGCAGCAAAGAGGTGGGGCAGACATCCACTGCTTCTTACAGTAAGCAGGCAAGTAGTTATGTGGAGAGTGGCATGGGAGGTTATGTTGCAAGCAGTCAGGCTCTGCATACTGAGACCGTTGAGGAGGACAGTAATCGATGATGATGTAGCCGATCGGACTTGGAAGCCAGGTGAAACAAGGGCCTCATTATCATCGTCGGAAGAAGAGGGTGTCAGCTTGTGTGTCAGGCAGCGGAGCAGCCAGCAAGTCGGTTGTTTGGCCGTGAGTCAGCAGTGGTGCTAGCAGTGCGAGTTCGGGAGCCAAATGGCCATGGTGTAGACCACCCGTTTCGCAGGTCCAAGAAATTAGTGGCACAGGGGCTCACCAAGGCAGCGGCTGTAGTAGTCAGTCAGTGCGGAGCGTTGGCTGTGTGGCAGTTTTTTGCCAAGGCACCGGAGGAGCCGAACAAGTGTATATGTAGAATCTGTAGGCAGAAACTGAAGCGTGGCCAGGGAGCTAACATTGCCAATACGGCCATGCGTCAACACATGCAGCGTCACCATGCAGTGGCCTGGGAGAAACGTGGCTCAGATGTGGTGGCCCATCCTGCAGCAACGGCAGCGCCCAGTGGCAAGCCTCCCATTTCAGGTAGTAAAGGCTCCACCCCCTCTGCTGAAGGGAGCCGTTTGTCTTTCCCATCATCTAACGGTCCAATTGCTCCTACTCCAGCAGTCGTTCACCCAGGTGATTGCCAAGAGACAGCAGAATGCATCCAACCATCCTAAGGTGCAGAAGCTGACCGTGCTCCTGTCCAAGTTGTTGGTATTGCAGTCCCTCCCTTTCCAAGTGGTGGACTCTTCAGAGAACTAATGGCTTGTACCGAGGTGGAGAGTCCCAAGCCATTATTTCTTTTCGAAAAAGGCAGTACCAGCCCTTCACAAATATGTAGAACAGAAGGTAGGCCAGTCCTTGAGCCTATTGGTGTCTTCCAAGGTGCACGGCAGCACGCACGTGTGGAACTGTAACTACGGTCAGGGACAGTACATGTCCTTTATGGCCCACTGGGTGAATGTGCTTCCTGCCCAGCCACACCAACAACTTGGACAGGAGACAGCGTTTTCTCCTCCATGTTGTCAAACTGCTGATCTTAGGCCAATGTCCGCCGCCTCCTCCACAAGTCTAAGTGCTGCACCATCATACCACATATGCAGGGCACAGTGGTGTCACGCAGTTTTACACCTGGTTTGCCTGGGCGAACAAAGTCACACAGGGGACGAACTGCTCCACGTCATGCAACACGAAATCCATGTGTGGCTTTCTCAGCAAAAACTGCAAATCGGAACCATGGTGACCGACGATGGAAGGAATATGGTGCCTGCACTGCACCGAGGTGGGCTGAGCCGTTTGCCCCGCATGGCGTACGTGTTCAATCTGGTTGTCAAACGGTTCCTTAAGTCTTCCACCCATCTGCAAGACATTCTATAAATGGCCAGACAACTGTGCATGCACTGCATCCATTCCTACAACGCCAAGCACACCCTCCTTGAGCTGCAGTGGCAGAACGGCCTCCCCCAACATAGGTTGATATGCGATGTTTCCACCCGTTGGAATTCCAGCCTCCATATGTTAAACCGATTGTATGAACAGAGAAAGGCCATTAATGATTTCTTGATGATCAAGGCGGACAGGAGTACTCCCCTGTGTAACTTTGAGGTCAGCCAGTGGCAGCTCATGCGTGACACCTGCCGTTAGCTCAGGCCCTAATTTGTCAGTCGCCAGGACTATGGGATGAATAACGTCTTTCCACTGCTTCATGTCCTGGACCAGATGCTGCAAAATGTCTGGTCAAGGGACTGGAGATGTGACAACTACATCCTTGGCCAAAATGATCTGGTGGGGGCTGAACGGGGGGGAGGAAGACATTTGGAGCACAAGCATTGTCTGGCAAAATCAGGGGTTTTTCTCTAAAGGGACGGGAGAGGGGGAGCAGGGGCAGCCAGAAGAGGTAGAGGGAGATGAGGCAGATGACCGTGACACACCGTGGCAGTATACAGTGGAGATGGAGGCAGGGAGTCCCTCAGAATCACTTGCGCACATGGCCCGCAGCATGCTGATTTGCCTGGCTAGTGACAGCCGAATAGTCACCATCCGGCAGAGGGATGACTTCTGGCTCTCCACCCTATTGGACCCTCGCTACCGGTCCAAAATAGGAGTCTTTTTTTCACCTGCCGAGAGGGAGGAGAAACTCAAGTTCTATAGAGAAATCCTATTTAGTCAGTTGGCTGCTGCCTATCTGCTCCATCTTACATCCTCTGACCGGGGGGTTCTTCATCGCTAAAGTACCGGCTGCATCAGCCTAAGTCTGGAGTCGTTGATGAGCAGCTTGCTTCACCCGCCTAGTGAGGAGGGTACTCGCCACCAGCAGCAGGACCTGGAGCAGACCCTGAACCAGCAGGTGGTGGCCTACTTGGACAGCACTCTGCCACTCCACATAGAAGATCCGCTGGACTACTGGACTGCCAAACTGGATGTGTGGCTGCAGGATCGGCCAGTATTTCCACACACCAATGCCTTATGCATCAGGTTAGATCAGCCATGACGCCTCACCAAAACTTTGAGAAATGAATATGGATTCTTCTGGTTACCTGCCTCCGCTACTATTGATGCTGACACTCGCCTGATGCCACACATCTGCTGCCAGCTGCTCCATCTACCACCCACCATCTTTACCAGGCACTGGTCTTGCCACCCACCTCCCCACTCTTCATTAGGCCATTATGTAGACTTCCGATGCTGCCGCCACCTCCACAATGTGGCGAACCGAATTTTGGAGAAATTCGCCCATCTCTAATCTGGACATACGAAAGCTGAGCTTTGATTGATTGCTATGGACAATAAAGAAAGCTCAATGTCTGAGGATGCTACTATCCCTAAACCTTGTCATGACTCGCAGCTGTCTCTTCTTGTGCTATGCAATTCATTTTTGTGTGCACTGTACATTGAATGCCGTAATTTGTTACATTTCCCTATAGTAAAGCATTGTACAAAGCGAAAACAACAAACTGCATTGTTTTTATTTTATTAAGACGGTTTTCACTTTAAGTTTATGGCACTGAGCTAACAGCGGACAGGGGATGATGGGGACAGGATTAACCCAATACATAGTGGCCAATTACACCCATCTCCTTCCCACCACTGGCACCTCGGTATACTACGGGTTGCACCATAGTGTATCCTGGTGCACACAATAGGCCTCATTTATCAAAACTGCCCAACAGTAAGGGGATGTTCACACAGCATCTTTCAGGACATATTTTGGGGCATAATTGGGCTGCAATGTGCCCCGAAATATGGCCTGTAATTACAATAATCATAGCTCTCAAAGAGAGCTATGATTGCCTGCTATCTTCCCTGCCAGGTATTGAATGCCGGGGGAAAGAAATGACACGTCGCTTCTGTCTGGTGTACATGCGGCAGGGATAATAAAAGTGAATAGGTGAGTGGGCTGCCTCCCCACACCCCCTGCACTTTATAAGAATGTGCTGATCAGTGCGTTCTTATAAACAAACGTACCTGTGCACGCCGCAAGACGCTGTGTGAACATATCCTAAGGCAGGGCCGTTCCTAGGCTAAATTGCACTTAGGGCGAGGTGATGAAACTTCGCCTTCCCCCACCCACTCACCGTAACATAATGCACCACAATGCGACACATTGCATCACCATAAACCAAAGCCAAAATATACAAAAAGCTTTGCCACAATGTTCTACGTATAAAATGACAAAATAAGTCATACAGTTACCAAATGACAATGCTACACAAAACAAGAATCCCAGGCTAATAGTACCAATATCCTACTAAGACTACATATCACCAGCACATAGTGACCAAGTAATACCACCACACCATGACCATTTATCATCACCACAAAGTGACTGGATAATACCACCACACCATGACCACATATCACCAGCACATAGTGACCGAATACTGCAACACAGTGACCACATATCACCACCACGTAGTGACTGAATAATATAAACTGACCATTACTGAATATTAGCCATTATACTACAACCAATATAACTGGCATACAGTGACCATACAGTGGTGGATACCAGCTGTACACAGGCTCTGCAGGCATATAAATGATTACAGTAAAGTTACATCCAGGGACTTACAGGAGACTTCTCTGAAGAATTGTTCTCTTCTTCTTCTCCATCTGTTCCAGACCACCATGATGACTTCTCCCAGCCACGACTCTTCACTGTAGAATTTACAAAACAAACATCTTAGACGTCTCACTTTATCAGCACTGCTCTACCAATTCCTATCTCTATATAAACACCTCGTATGGTAGCCATGTAATATGCCCCCGGTAGCCAGATAGCCCCTGTAGCGAGGTAGTTATATGCCCATTGTAGCAAGGTAGTAGCCCCTGTAGCGAGGTAGTTTTATGCCCATTGTAGCAAGGTAGTAGCCCCTGTAGCGAGGTAGTTATATGCCCATTGTAGCAAGGTAGTAGCCCCTGTGGAGTGTTATATGCCCATTGTAGCAGGTAGTTTAGCCCATCTGTAGCGAGTGTTATATGCCATTGTAGCAAGGTAGTTGCCCCTGTAGCGAGGGAGTTATATGCCCATTGTAGCAAGGTAGTTGCCCTGTAGCGAGGGAGTTATATGCCCATTGTAGCAAGGTAGTAGCCCCTGTAGCTAGGGAGTTGTATGGCCATTGTAGCAAGGTAGTTGCCCCTGTAGCGAGGTAGTTGTATGGCCATTGCAGCAAGGTAGTTGCCCCTGTAGCGAGGTAGTTATATGCCCATTGCAGCAAGGTAGTTGCCCCTGTAGCCAGGTAGTTATATGCCCATTGTAGCAAGGTAGTTGCCCCTGTAGCCAGGTAGTTATATGCCCATTGTAGCAAGGTAGTTGCCCCTGTAGCCAGGTAGTTATATGCCCATTGTAGCAAGGTAGTTGCCCCTGTAGCCAGGTAGTTATATGCCCATTGTAGCAAGGTAGTTGCCCTGTAGCCAGGGAGTTATATGCCCATTGTAGCAAGGTAGTTGCCCCTGTAGCCAGTATGTTTATGCCATTGTAGCCAGGTAGTTGCCCCTGTAGCGAGGGAGTTATATGCCCATTGTAGCAAGGTAGTTGCCCCTGTAGCCAGGTAGTTATATGCCCCCTGTAGCCAGATAGTTATATCCCTACTGTATCAAGGTAGTTACCCCTGTAGCCAGGTAGTTATATGCCTCCTGTAGCCATGTAATACCCACTGTAGCCAGATAGCTACCCCCTGTAGCCATGTAATACCCCCTGTATCCAGATAGTAGCCCACTGTAGCCATTTAGCTGCCCTCTGTAACCAGGTAGCTGCCCTCTGTAACCAGGTAGCTGCCCTCTGTAACCAGGTAGCTGCCCTCTGTAGACATGTAGTAGCCCACTGTAGCCAGATAGTAGCCATGTAGTTGCCCTGTAGCCATGTAATACCTCCCTCCACCCTCCCATAGCCAGGTAGTTGCCCCTGTAGCCCCCCCATCCATAGCCAGGTAGTTGCCCCTGTAGACCCTCCCCAATCAATAGCCAGGTAGTTGCCCTCTATAGCTAATTATAATAAAACCTTACTCGCATCAACAGGATCCCTGCAGTGCGGCCAGGTCCGGAGTGGAGGTTCGGTGTAAGTGACGTGACATCATCACACCGCTTACACCCAGCGTCGCAGGGGCAACGCTGTTTATGTATCGGTGCTCAATGAGCGCCGATACATACAGAGGAGGAGGCAGGAGGGGAACGATCCCTCCTCCCTGTAGCAGCAGCTGCTCAGCGAGTGTGCAGCTGCTGACTGACTGACTGCGTGGCCATCTTACAACGGCCGTGCAGAGTCCGAAGCCGATCACCGGGCAGACGAGGCGGATGGTCGCGGCGCCCCACTCGGGTGAGCGGAGCCCCGGCGTCCCTGCCTGCCCTTAGGAACGGCCCTGTCCTAAGGGTAGGTTAACATGGCATATAGTGCTGTGTACCTGTGCACGCCACTATACACCTGCTGTTGAAAGTACAAGCTGACTAGTTCCTACCTCTAAAGCGCTCTGGACCAACCCCCATTAACCCTCCCTTTCCCCTTTCATGTCACTTCTTTCTACAGTATGCATAAAGGAACACACACACTCACTGACTCTCTGTGGATATAGTATATAGAATCTCAGCTGGGAGGATGCAGGGTTTTGTGGGAAATGTAGTTTTCAGTGAGGATAAAGCTCCAGCATGGTGATAATATGTGATATATCAGTGTTTGTAAGTCATTCACACACTGTATTGTGACAGTTACTGCTTATCTCTAGTATTACTCTACTATATCTTCTTATTTTGGGGGGTTTCTCACACAACCCCTTTAAGCAATGAAAGCTGATCTCTAATTGGTTGCTATGGGCAACAAAGAAAGTTTTACTATTAGACAGTTTGGATAAATGAGGCTCAATGCTTTGATGTTGCCACCATCACAGAACAAAAAGTGCGGTGGTGCCAAGAGCAAAAGCGAAGAGCTAGTATGATTATTCAAGGAGGTGTGAAGAAAAATGTTGTGTTTGAGGATCTAAAATTAATTTTGGGGTAAATCTGGGATCTGAAATTACTTCAGTGGTCTGTGTGGGGCTATGAAATTAATATAAAGATCTGGGGTCTAAAATTAGGGGTTTGGTCAGGGGAGACTGAAGTAACAGAGAGCCTGGTCTTGGTATGAAGTAGTGTAGTGGGCATCAGGGGCGTCGCTAGGCCGTTTTATTTGGGGCTCGTGCCCCGAATGAAATGCCTGCAGCCCCGAATGTTTAAGTCCACAGCCAGCCCTCACATCACCAAAGTAGTGCGCCGCCGCATTATTGTTCACAGCAGATGCGGCGCCGGACACTACTTTTCAGTGTTCACTTAACTTGCTCTGCTGCCGCCGCCGGAGCCTCCTGTATGTTGCTGTGCAGGGTCAGGAGGAGAGCGGCGCCGATCGCACTTCAGTAAGACCAGGGGCACCGACCCCTGCATGCTCCTCTTCCTCCTCGTCCTAGCAAGTGAGTGCCCGCGGCCCCGCGCAGAGAGAAGCAGAGCAGCCGCCAGTAGGTATTTATAGTTAAAGGGGTTTTATCATTTCATTAAATGGCCTTCAGAATAAGGGGACAGTGAAAACAAGCAACTTTGCAATTGGATGTCATTAGCAAAGCTGTCTTGTATTCACAGTATTCCTTATCTTGTGTTTTTGTTTACACTGAAATCCAGTCCTGGTCAAATCCCTCTGGATCCCTCCTCGCATTTCACTAGCTGAGAGCTCATTTACATTCTGTACAGCCCCCTGTCGAATTCATGGAGCTGTGGTCTCTCACTCAGAGTAAGGGACCGTCACATTTTCACTTTATACAGGCAGAAGAAACAGAATTACACTGAAGGGCTTACACAATCAGGAAATAGCACAATTTGTGTCGATCCCTGCCTGACTCAGAGTTAGGGGCCGTAGCATTTTCTCTCTCTCCACACCCAGCAGAAACAGACTGCAACAGATTCTACAATGAGAGAACATAACGTTTGTCCCGGTGCCTAACACTACTGATAGAAGCGAGATCTGTGCCATTCATAGAGCATCTCCAGCTGTGAGAGGAGAAGAGTTCAGTTGCTCAGTCTAGATTGAATGCAGCCTGTGGTATAAGACTGCAGGGAGAGACACAGTGACATGTGGACTCAGAGAGAGGTGGGGTGGGGGGAGCCTCGGGAGCCAGCATTCACAGTGAAGGGGGGGATGATGTCACCCAACAGGGAGGGGAAGAAACGCCCCTGCATTTCCAGAGTTGAGAAGCTGAGAGCAGTGCGAATCAGCCGAACTAAGGAAGCGATACATCCCCTTTAAGCTGGGGCTTGGGAGGCTAGGCTCAGACTGGAATACATCTCCTGACAAGTTTGATTGTCAGCTCTGACTTATGCCTGCCCTATATACTGTGGGGACCTATGCCTGCCCTATATACTGGAGGGACCTATGCCTGCCTATATACTGTGGGGACCTATGCCTGCCTATATACTGTGGGGACCTATGCCTGCCTTATATACTGTGGGGACCTATGCCTGCCTTATAAACTGTGGGGACCTATGCTCCTATTACTGTGAGTATCTATGCCTCCCTAAATACTGTGGGGACCTATGCCTGCTCTATTACTGTGGGACCTATTCCTGCCCTTATTTCTGTGGGGCCCTATGCCTGCCCTATATACTGTGGGGACCTATGCCTGCCCTATATACTGTGGGACCTATGCCTGCCATTTCTACTGTGTGGACCTATGCCTGCCCTTTTTACTGTGGGGACCTATGCCTGCCCTATATTACTGTGGGGACCTTTGCCTGCCGTTTTACTGTGGGGACCTATGCCTGCCCTATATACTGTGGGGACCTATGCCTGCCCTATTTACTGTGGGGACCTATGCCTGCCGTATTTACTGTGGGGACCTATGCCTGCCCTATTTACTGTGGGGACCTATGCCTGCCCTATTTACTGTGGGGACCTATGCTTGCCTTAGTACGGGGGGACCTATCTTGCCTTTGTCGGGGGGACCTATCCTGCCCAAAGTCTGGGGGACCTTCCTGCCCTATGTATTGGGGCCTCCCCTCCCCCATATACTGTGGGTCAGCTCGGTACCTTATGTCTTTATTTAGGGGATTCGTTTCAACTAGGTTTAAGGTTTTGAAAAAGAAAATTTGTCAGCGCTATTTTCATTCTGCACTGCGGGGTGAGTAAAGAATCTGTGAACTCGTGAAAAAAAAAAATGACGGAACATCACTTTTTTTCGTAAAAATACATATCCAAAGTTCTAGTGTGAAAAAGTGCCCCTGTGAACCCCGCCCTATGGGCAAAACGGGCATAAAGGGCCCCCCCGGGGGTTTTAGGGGGCCCTAGCAACGCCCCTTGGGATGAACTAATTTTTGGGGTTGGTTTGGGGCTGGCCTAAATTAATTTAGGGGTTTAAATTAGTCTGATAGAGTTTGGGGGTCTGGTCTGGGATCTAAATAATTTTGGGGTCTAGTTTGGCATCTGGATTTATTTAGGCATCTGGTCTGGGGTCAATTTAAGGACCAAGTCTGGGCTTCAAATTTATTTATGTGCCTTTATTCTACTGAGACTAGAGATGGTTGCAAAATATGGACAGAGCTGTAACCACAGGAAACTTTGCAGTCATTAGAAGACTTAGGCCATGTTCACACGGCCATCTGCGGGACGTAATTCAGGCCGTAATTACGCGCCGGAGTGCGGCAATTACGGGCTGAATCCGTCCCAGTAACTACGGTAATCCACAGTTCTCATAGAGAACTGTGGATTACGTCTCCTCTACCTGCTCGGCGAATACGCCGAGGGGGGAGATAATTCACATGTCACTTTCTAGCGGTGTATACGCGCCGCTAGCAGTGATTCTCTATGGGCCGGTGAGGTGCCGGCCCCCCGCTACCTCTCCCGCCCCGCCCCCGGCCACACAGCGTAACTGCGGGGCGGAATTACATCCCACAGTTAATCCGTGTGAACATAGCCTTAGTCATTGCAGTCTGGGCTGGATGGAGAAGAAATCAGAGAAGACATCACCTCTGAGCCACTGATATATCCGGTATAGCACAATCTTGTACTACTCATGAGTGAACATTGACGTGTTCGGTATAATATATCCTTTCTAAAATTATTGAGAATCTACTTCATGTTTCTCTGTTAGGCGCAGGTTTTCGGATTTGCCGTCTTGACACCGTACATTGAGTGTACAGGAATCCGATTTTCCATTGCGGTCTACACAGCGCTGGGTACAGTCGGATTTTTGGCGGATTTTAAATACTGAATCCGCCAAATATCCGAAGGGAATCCAGTCCTTAGGCGAGCACTCCTTTTTACATTTTCATGGGGAATGAGGCTAATTGGAGACCTTTTATACCTATTAATTCATTTTTACTAGTTTAGATCTAAAGCAGCAGTACTGTACATAGAGCAGCAAAGCCATATACTGAGCTACAGGAACTGAAGGTGTCGCTCCATAGCTTGATTAGTCAAAATTTATCAGTTGTGCAACAAAAAGGTCTTTATATAGCCTAGACCTAATTGACAACTGGGTTTACCATTCCCCTTGCAGAGTCTGATACTGTCATCGATGATCCAACACTTTCAGACTGACCAAGGAAATGGCAATTTCTTCAGGAGAAATAACAGAGAAACAATGTAAAGTTCTTAGAAAAGATTTTCCACTACTGTTATTTCATGAGGAATACAAGATTGACCAGAACAGACATGTCAGGAGAGCTGGCAGATCCTCTTTAATAGTTTTATATTCTGTCTGTGATTGGGTCTAATCCATACTGTATGCTTTTAGTATAGTCAAGACTCTGATATCTTACCACTATTATTGGTTAAATTGGCGTGAGTTCAGTGGTAGTGTATACTTGTCTGAGTATAAAAGAATCATCAGTCCTTGTCTGTTTGATCAAGTGCTTTTATGCTTCACTTGTACTTTCCTTCTTGCAGTGTAGTTGCTATATTTAAAGGGGTTTTGCCAGGACGTGCCTTATCTGCTAAGAAGCTAATGTAAACAAGCCATGCTGAGCTAAGAGAGAGACACAGCCAGAGCACAGAGCCTGCATAAGGGATCGTGTGAAATGTTCACTAAAATAATCAAACTACAACTAGTGGATTCTGTATACAAAAGACAACACCTTTTCTCCACAGCAGCTTGAAAGCTTCTTCATGTTCTCTGTCATCAGAAAAAGCAGGGATCTACTCAGATAATCACACTACAACTAGTGAATTCTTTATACAAAAGACAACATATTTCTACCCGGTGCCTTGAAAGCTTCTTCAGCTCCCTTTCATCAGATAAGAAGTGTTCTCTGTGCAAGCCCGGCCAGCAGCTCTTGTCAGGTCGTATCTAATAGAAGCTTTTAAGTAACTAAGGGCAGGTAAGTCAGCCTGTAGCTCTCTGACTGCAATTTTTGTAATCACATATATTTAGAAAAGTGATTAAATACCCATTTTGGAGGATCCCACGTCAACATTACATCGTGGCAAAACCCCTTTAAGCAGGGGCGTAACTACCGGGGTAGCAGGGGTAGCAGTTGCTACGGGGCCCCTGCGCTTAGGGGGGCCCCCGGGGCAGCTGCTACTGCATCCGCTACCCCGGTTAATGCCGCTCCTGGGCCTGCCGGCAGTGAACTTAAACAGTTCACTGCGGCGGGCGGGGAGCTGCGGGCCCAGCGCATACTCCCTCTGAACGCCGGGCCCCCCGGCCCGGGCGTTCAGAGGCAGCGCTGCTCGGTAGTAGCAGGACAGAGCGCCGATCACTCCGCTCTGTTACTTTCCCCTGCCGGCCCTCTGTGGGCGCGCGCGGTGACGTCACATCGCTGCCCGCGCTGAGCGCAGAGGCTGCAGGGGAGAGCAGCAGAGCGGAGCGAGCGGCGCATCGGGGAACATGGACCGAGGTGAGTAAGTTGTTTCTTATTTTACCTACCCCATATGCCTGCCTATAGCCCCCCATATGCCTGCCTATAGCCCCCATATGCCTGCCTATAGCCCCCCATATGCCTGCCTATAGCCCTCAGATGCCTGCCTATAGTCCCCATATGCCTGCCTATACACCCCCCCATATGCCTGCCTGCCTATACACCCCCTATATGCCTGCCTGCCTATACAGCCCACTATATGCCTATCTATACAGCCCCCTATATGCCTGCCTGCCTATACAGCCCCCTATATGCCTGCCTGCCTATACAGCCCCCTATATGCCTGCCTGCCTATACAGCCCCCTATATGCCTGCCTGCCTGCCTATACAGACCCCTATATGCCTGCCTGCCCTATACAGCCCCATATATGCCTGCCTGCCTATACAGCCCCTATATCCTGCCTGCCTATACAGCCCCCTATACCCTGCCTGCCTATACAGCCCCCTATATGCCTGCCGCCTATACAGCCCCCTATATGCCTGCCTTGCCTATTACAGCCCCTATATGCCCTGCCTGCCTATACACCCCCTATATGCCTGCCTGTACACCCCCTATATGCCTGCCTGTACAGCCCCCTATTGCTGCCTGTACAGCCCCCTATATGCCTGCCTGTACAGCCCCCATATGCCTGCCTCTACACCCCTATATGCCTGCCGTATACCCCACAATCCTGCCTGTATACCCCACAAGCCTGCGGTCTACTTATATGGGGCCCCTTTAGCTACCTAAACCCTACCTATATGGCCCCTATAGCCCACCTAACCCTGTCTACCTTTATGGCTCCCTATAGCTACCAAACCCTGCCTGCCTATATGGGCACCTCTATTGGCTACCTAAACTTGCCTATTTGGGGCCCCATATATCCACCTAAACCCTGCCTGCTATATGGGCACTCTATTGGCTACCTAAACCTTGCCTATTTGGGGTCCCATATATCCTATCTAAGCCCTGCTGCCTAAATGGACCCATATAGCCAGGGGGGCAGGTGCTGGAAAAGTCAGGAATTCTAAGATATTTGTGACTAAATCTGCAGGGACACGTGGTCGGGAGATGTCATCAAGCGGGCTGACTGGAGCGGATGCAGAACAAAAGAGAAAGTCAACGACTGGTCAGAGAAACGTCACCTGTGAGTCACAAGATGTAACTGCACTGTAATCACTTATATGTCTGCACAGGCAGTGTACACTGCTGCATACCACTATATGGTCACTGTATGGTGTTATATTACAGTCTGCAGAGCCTGTGTACACTGCTGTCCTATCACACATATGGGTCACTGTATGGTGGTTATATACAGTCTGCTGAACCTGTGTACACTAGTATATAGCACTTTATGGTCACTATATTATTATTATTATTAGACAGTATTGGTATTTTTGTACTGATCAGTACAATAGTGTAGGGTTATTATTCAGTCACTATGTGGTGATAATTTGTGGTCGTGTTCTGGTGGTATAATCAGGTCCTTATGTAATAGCGTTATTGGTAATGTTGGTTTTGGTAGAGTGGATTTGATTGTTAGCAGTATGATGGTGAGATGTATGGTGCGAGATTTGTCCCGTGTATTAGCTACATTATCTGACAGCATGTGCTGGTACATGGTGTGGTCAGGAGGGAGGGGGGGGGCCCATCCAAAAGTTTGCTATGGGGCCCTGGCTTCTCTAGTTACGCCCCTGCCTTTAAGGGAGTAGTGAGGAGCATGACCATATAAATAACAATGCACCAGAGTGATTGTTGCTATTCCCTTCTACCACCAGATAAAACACCAGCATATGTGATAATGAGGCAGCAAACTATATCTACCTTCTCATTAGCTTGGCAATCCAATGTAGGGCCCTCCATTTCTTGTTACATTTTTACTACAGACTGGTATGTGGCTCCTTGTGCTGGGCATTCCTTATTTCACACAATATAGCAGAAGTGTCCTAACCACCCCACCAAGGTCCTCTCTACTGGAGATTTGGCTCTTGTCAGGAGTCTTGTGGGTCCTATTACAATCCAATATCAGCAGCACACTTATATAAGTGTGCTGCTGATATTGGGTTGTGCTTGTATTTTGCTGCCATACTAATGTGCACCTTTGTTCATCTTTTTAAAAAAAAAAAAAAAAAACTTTTTGGATGTGCAGACCAAATATTATTTTTTTAGATTGTAGGTCTTATCCTCTTTACAGCCCAGCATGAGCGGTCCACTCTCCACACTTCCTCTCCGCCCTGTGTCAGTCATGACCCATTTCACCAACCCCAGGCCGTACAAGGACTCTGACCCCTGCCAGGAGCGCTTTGCTGTTCTGTTGCTATATGCATCTTTATTTAGCTCAATTCCTGCTCTGAAGACTTTGCGTCTAAGAAAACTCTTGCCGACCTCCCCTTCTCCAGGAAAGCGTTTATATGAAATTATCTCCAATCCTCCTGTTGGAAAGAGTTCTTTTCTGCCCCAGAATTGACCAAAATAACAGTAATCCTCTATAGGTTTTAATTCTTCTCAGCAGTGAAAAGCAAACCTCCCCCTTCTAATTCCGGAATACTTTCCTTCCAGGGTCCTCCCAAAGCCTTCAAACCCTGCACTTCCAGGTTTTCTTGAAGGGGATTTGGCTAGCCCTCATAAATAATACCTAGCTACGAGTGGTGGTGTCAATCGGGTACAAGATGAAGTTGTCTTCTCTTTCACCAGCTTTTTTTTTTTTTTCTGTCCACACCACCTCAGTTCCCACCCCAAGTATCTGCTTTTATTGTGCTTGAATGTTTACATTGATTCCAGAAAGGATGGCTCAGTCAGACTCTGAATTCTGAATTGCTTTCTGCACATTCACAAAATTATTGGAACAAGATGGGTTTCTTGCCTTCCTTCACATTCCCATTGCCAAGTCCCATCAGCATTTCTTTTCATTCACCCTAGTTTCTTTTTATTTCCATTTTATTGCTAGGCGCAGCCCTAAATCCTTAACCAAGGCCCTAGCATCTCTCGTGGCTCCCCACCGTGTAGGGAAGTAGCCGATATTTAGTGCCAGGTCACGAGGAGTCGAGCATAAGGAGGCATTAATACAAAAGAGAATTTGTTCTGCAGCATGCACTATATTTCATTTTATACAGTATGAGTCAAAAATTTACTTTTAGTGCAACCATCATTTCTTTTTCAACAGGACAATAAACATAACACATCTCCAGACTATGTAAAAGCTGTCAGACCAAGGAGGAAAGCGATGGAGTGCTTGGTTAGATGACGTGGCCTCCATGATCACCCAACCTAAAATTATTTAGGATTAAAGATCATCATATGTCCCGATGAAAAGAGGCACCATTCTGTTTTTTTTTATGGGCCCCATCATCACTTTTCACACATTTGTCATTACACCAGGGTCAACAAAGCCTTAGTGCTGCTACAGTCAATAATTCTGTGCAAAATCCATTGTGTTGGCAGGCCATTCATGGCTTGTCCATCTGGAAATCAATGGCACTATATAGGTCATTATATACATATGACCTCTATTATTTTCTATTTCTGTAAAAAATATAAAGGGGGGTGAGAGAACATGTGGGGAGATAGTATCCGCCAATCAAAAAAAGACTTACCAAATTGCAAAAAAATAAAACAACCACCTAGGTAAATTGTAACAAAATACTGCGACGCCAAACAAAACTACATTTACCCAATAAAATAAATATTTGTTTATTGAAAATAAATCAATGCAAAAGTAAACAATAGCGGTGCAAAAAAAATGACGAAAGTGCTACAGGTAAGTATATCCCAAATCAAAATAACTCAATTACAAAAAAAATAATAAAAATGGTACACATGATTTAGAGTAATATATTGAAAAAATTCATATGCCCCAACAAGGTAACATAAATAATACATATACGATCAAACCAATGTGTATAAATTACCAATACAAAATAAAGCCATAATAATGGGATAATACAGACCAAATAGCACACTGAAAAGGCCCAACGCACTTTTTGCAGGAATGCTTCGTCAGGGTTTTTTTGCACCAATTACGTGCGAATTACGGGTTGAAATACGTCCCAGTCATTACGGTAATCCACAGTTCTCATAGAGAACTATGGATTACGTCTGCTCTCTATATTGTGCGAGCGGGGAGAGAAGTGACATGTCAATTATTCACGGCGTATATGCACCAAGAATCATGCATGTCTATGGGGCCGGCGGGCTGCCCCCCTCCCCCGCCCCTGTTCACACGGTGTCCCGCAATTAAGCCGTGTGAACATAGCCTTAAATTTATGACTGAAGCCAATTTAGTATATGAAATTCTGTATATAGAGTAGTATTTAACTTGCTGGCTCTATGAGCAAAGGTAGTAAGAAATCAAAAGGTTATTAAGTACAGTGGGTTGCAAAAGTTTTCAAAAACCTTGAACTGTTCCTCATTTTTAAATGTTACAGCCACAAACGCGTTTATTGATATTTTATGTGCAAAGAAAGTGTAAAGAAAATTGTTTTCTCATTTTTGCTAATTAAAAAACTGAAAAGTTTGGCATGCATATGTATTCAGCCCCCTGTATGCTGATACCCTTAAATAAAGCCCAGTGTGACCAATTGCCTTTAGAAATCACTTGTCAGGACTGCGCTACTAGCTCTTTAAGGATTTTGTTGCAGCCTCAGCCAGGGTGCGGCTTGCTGCTTTATGGGTTAAGCATTTGAGACAATCCCTGGCTGGGATGGGGTATTTAAACCTCTTCCTGTCAGCCTGGCCCTGCTGGTGACTGCTACTTGTGGCCTGTGTTCTCTGGATTTTGGCTCATCTTCCTGGTTACTCTCGTCTTGTCCCTCGGTGCTGCGCATACTTCTGGTTTGACCCCAGCCTGTCTTACTATTCTGTATTTGTTGTCTGTTTCCCATTTGTCTTCCTTTTATCTTCTGTCACCTGTTTACTAGGGTATATTTCAGAAAGAGGTTCGAGTGCAGGATCACCCTTTTCTGGGCAGGTGCTCTGCCTAGGCCGGGCAAGCCAAGGAAATATTAGGGCTTCTTTTACATCATCAAATTAGTAAATAGAGCACCTCTGTATGTAACTTATTCTGTGTAAAACTACAGCTGTTTTGTGAAGGCCTCAGAGGCTTGTTTGACAACATTAGTAAACAAACCGCATCATGAAAACCAAGGAACACACCAGACAGCTCAGGGAAAAAGTTAAGGCAAAGTGTATTGCAGAGATAGGGTTTTTTTTAAAAAAATAGCCCAAGCTCTGAACATCTCGTATAAATAGGAGTATGGGACATTTGCTAACATACCCCGACTTGGTCATCCACCGAAACTGACAGCCTAGACAAGGAGAGCACTAATTAGAGAAGCAGCCAAGGGTCACTCTGGAAGAGATCCACAGCTCAGGTGGTGGAATCTGTCCACAGGACAACTATCAGTTGTGTACACTACAAATCTGGACTTTACAGAACAGTGGCAAGGAGAAAGCATGACATTAGAAGTTACGTTTCAGATTGCAAAAACCTATGGAGGGGACACAACAAGCATGTGGAAGAAGGTACTCTGGTCAGATGAGACCTAAATGTCAAACACTATTTGTGGAGGAAAGCCAACGCTGCACATCACTCTGAACACATCATCCCCACTGTGAAGCATGGTGGGGGCATCATCATGCTGTGGGGAGGCTTTACTTCAGAAGGGACTGGGAACCTGTTTAGAGATGTTGGGAAGATGGATGAAGCTAAATACTGGGCAATCCTAGAGGAAACAGTTAGAGGCTACAAAAGAGTTGAGACTGAGGTGTAGGTTAACCTTCCACCAGGACAACAACCCTAAACATACGGCCAAAGCTACAATGGTGTGGTTTAAATAAGAGCATATTAATGTACTAAATGGCCAATTCAAAGACCAGACCTAAATCCCACTGAGAATCTGACAGGACTTGAAATTTGCTGTTCACAAATGTTCACCAACCAATCTGACTGAGCTTGAGCTGTTCTGCAAAAAAGAATGGGCAAAAATTCCAGCCTCTAGATGTGAAAGTTGATCGAGACATGCCTCAACAGACTGCAGCCGACTTTGCAGCTAAAGGTGGTCATACGCAGTATTGACTCGGGGGTCTGAATATATATATATATATATATATATATATTATATATATATATATATATATATATATATATTACACACACCATACTTTTCAGTTTTTAAATTGAAACGATGTGGAAAAGCAGGTATAATTTTCTCTATACTTCACAAATAATTGCTACTTTGTGTTGCTCTATCACATAAAATATATTTCAGTTTGTGTCTGTAATTTTTAAAAAAATGAGGAATTTTTTTCAGGGGGTTTGAAATTTGGCAAACCCAACCTGTTTTTTGGGGAAACAATAAAAAATTTAAAAACTTGAAGACTAACAAATTTATTTTTAAGGAGGGGAAGTGCGTGGGGGGAAAAAGAATAAGGAGGGGCAGGGAAAGGTTTGATCCCTTTTTTAAAATTTAGGTTGTGTATCCTATTGAATAAAAGATGGTTTTAAGGGAAACCCCCGAATTATTTCATTGGGAATACAAGTACTTACTAAAACAAACCTGTCCAGAGAGGCCACAGGTTCTGTTTAAAGGGGTTGTCTCACTACAAGGATTGCTTTTTTTTGTTAAAGATTTTGGGCAAAAAAAGTGACTTTGCAATTTTGTGTCATTATCAGTGCCCTTCCCCCTATTCCTAGTACCCCCTTTGTAGGGGGCTGCATCAGCCCCTCGGGTTTCGCTATAGTACAAAAAACTTTTTGATTTTTCCCTGATGGCTGTTCGCTATAGCAAACGGGACTTTGGTTTTTCTACGGCAAACCAAAGGGGGAAGCCAGTAAACCGCCCCTAAATTAAAAGTGAAACCAAGAAAACAGGACGAGGAAAGATAAATCAATGTATTGAGACAAAACCCCTTTTAAAGTCCGGGAAAACCCCTCATTTTTTTAAGGTAAAAACTGATCCGGGTTTGGGTTAAACCCCGGGTTCCCCCAAAACCCCCCGCCCTCAAAGCAACCAACAGGTCATTTTTTTAAAGGTTCCCAAGAATGCATGAAAATTAATGTTATCCCCCGGGGCATTGTTTAAGGGAAACCCAGAAAACGGGACCGGTTGGTGTCCCTTTGGGGATGGGGTTTGGGGAAACCCTTGGTCTAACCCTTAGAGGGAAATGCAACGCGACCATATTATAAACCCTTTTACAATGGACACAGGGGGGCATTTGGGTTAAAATGCCCAAATGGGGGGCAAATTAAAAGGGTTTCGGGTTTTTGGGGGTTTTTATGATTGTACATTTTTTTAAACCCCTGTCGGGGGGATTTTAATAGCAGATCAATGCAGTATTTACTGCAATATATAGATCAAGCAATCGCCTGTTCAAATCCTTTAGGGAAAAACAAAGATTATTGTTAAAAAAAAAAAAAAAAAAATGTTTTTTTTTTTTTTTATTTAAATCCCTGTTTTTATTTACCCAAAAAATATTCATGATTGCTACCCCTGACCCCTTAAAAGTCCCCCCGTCTTGACAGATATTTATTATTTACCCCAATAATGTTAATTATATATTTTAATAAAATTTTTAAATTATGGGCCAAATGAAAAGTTGAACTTTTTTTTAAAACAAATCTATTTTTATATTTTTCACTTTTCGTTCTAACTCCCAGTGTTCCAAGAGCCATAGTTGTTTTTTTTTTCTTTTGTCTATATAAACATGCGAGGGCTTGTTTTTTTCAGGGGTTTTTATTTCCCTTGAAACCCTTTTTATTTAAAAGTATATTGAAACCCAAAAAACTAAAAATTTTTATTTTGGGGTGGAATGTATTAAATGAAAAAAAAGGGGTTTTTTGTGTTTTTTTTTTTTTTTTTTTTTTAAAAATATTTTTTTGGGGTTTATTTAATTTTTTTTTTTAAAAATTTTGTTTCCCAAAGGGGGCTTTGTAATGTGGCCGCTTTTATTTTATACGCAGAATGAGGGGCTTGCCATATAAATTTGGGATTTCATTGGGGCAACCCATTGGGGTTACGAAAATGGTAAATACCCGGGACCTTCTTTAGATCTCTGGTGCTTGGAAACCCAAAAGGCAAACCCTATAGTGCTGATTGGAAAGGGGGGGCTTCAAAGGACTTTCAAAACCAAAAAGCTAAATTTTTTGTATTCCCGGGGCACGCCCGTGCCCCTTTTTGGGTTTAAATGGCCTGATGGGAAACCGTCACCATACATGGGGAAAAGGTAGCTTTGAGCCCCCTCTTTAAACCCCTTTTTATTTAGTTGGACATTTTTGGGGCATGCTTTTTCATTTTAAAAAAAGGGGTTTTTAAAAAGGTTTTTCGAAAGTACTAAAAAGCCATCAAATTTTTCAGGGGGGGATTAAAAATGGACGAACAAACCCTTTCCCGGTAAAAAACTTGGTTTAAACACCGTGGCGGTATAGTGGGCAAGGTGTTTAACCCCACCATTCTTTTTGGCCCTTTTGACCAAACAGCCAATCCCAGGCCGCGGTCATGTGCCATATGTCAAGCAAGAGGGCCTTGTGGGCTACAAGGTATATGAAGGGAATGAACCCGGGCTTTTATTGCCTGGAAACCCTGGGGGCCGAAAAATGGTGTGGAAAGAAAGGTTTTAAAAAGGGTAGGGTTTTTTTGTTTTTTTTAAAACAAACCATATGTACTGTGAGGCCCTACTTATTACATATTCAATACAGTTTTAAAAAAAAATGTCCATCAAGTTCAACCAATGGTGGGGAAAAATGTGACTGAAGGGAGGGTTTGAGGGGAATTTTATGGCACACCCCTGTAGTGCGTTAAGCACAGTATTGGGTATAAGGGCCTTTCTTTCATTTTGAAAGTTTGCCATAAAAGAGGAGTAACTTTTGGGTTAAAAAAAAAATCCCTATGGATTTGCAGAAGTGTTTGAAATGTTAATGGTACAAGAAAAAGTTCCCCTTTTTAAACGAATGTGAGGCGGAAATGTGTAGAGCACTCTGATGACATGTACAGCCACACCGCTGGGACAGTATTCAAATTTACATCTGGAAGATGACTTTCTCACGTCACGTTTTTTGCAGAAGTGATACAGATTTGTAAACCAAATACTTTGGGCTCCTTCGGGGAGTTTTTATTGGGACCTGTTTTTGCCTCACACTGCATTCACAGTGCCCATGGCTTGATAAAAGGGGGAAGTCCCAGTATACAGAAATTTGATCTATATTGTTAGAGTATAGATGTCGTAAGGTAATGTCGGGAGTCTTCCCGATGTAGCCCCCAGTGTAAAAAAGACATTGGTGCCCTCTATTGTGTTACTGCAGGTAATGAAAAAATATATATTTTACCCTTTGAGTAAGATTTACTATATTTAGTTTAGTTACAGTAGTGAAAATAAGTATTTGATACACTGGGGATTTTGCATCCACCAACAAAGAATGGAGAGGTCTGTAATTTTTATCGTAGGTACACTTCAACTGTGAGAGACAGAATCTAAAAAAATCCCGAAAAACACATTGCATGGTTTTTAAAAATTTAATTTAAAATTTCCCCTTTTATTTCCCCTGTTTAACTATTACCTATAAAAAAACCAGTCCACACACTAATCACACTCCCAACTTCACCCTTTTGGGCCCAAAACCAAAAAAACTGTTTAAGGGTTCCAGGGGCAAAATTGGACCTGCACAAGGTGAGATGGCTACAGGGCAAAAGGCAAGCAGCTTGGTGAGAAGAAAAAATGTTGGCGCAAATTTTTAGAAAATGGAAGAAACACAAGATAACTGTATTTCCCCTTTGGGCTGGGGGCCCCGTAAAATCTAATTTTGAGGATTATGATTTTAGAGAGGTCAGGGGAAACAGAATAAAACTGGGACCCCAACCCCATAGATTCGGGAGTAAAACACACTATGTCATCAGGGTTAAAATCCCGCAGGCCCCAGGGTCCCCCGCTCACGCCCCCATGTCCCCGACCCATCCGATGCCTCCCAATGGATGACCCGAGGAGATGGGAAAGGTCATGTGGGGTGAGACCAAACTAGAATTTTTGGTAAAATTCCCCTTGCCCTGTTTTGGAAGGAAAGGAAGATACAACCCCCAAAACACCGTCCCAACCGTGAAGGGATGGGGGGGGAAACCCCATACTTGGGGGTGTTTTCTGCAAAGGGGGGCCAGAAACGCCTGTATTGAAGGGGGGTGGTAGGGCTTGTATTGGGGATTTCTGTAAAAACCTCCTTCCCTCATAAGACATTGAAAATGGGTCGTGGTTGGTTTTCAGCGGTTTTCCCAAACACACAACAGGGCAACTAATGAGTAGCTTCATAAGAAGATTTTTTTTTTACATTCTATCTCTCACATTTGAAGTGTACTTACAATAAAAAAAATTACAGATTCCAATTTTTGTAGGGGGAAGACTTGCAAAATGTCGGTATTTAAACACTTATTTTTCCCACTGAATTTAAAGGGGATCTCCACTTTGAGCAATCTCTACTTGTTAGAAGAATCAGTTTATAATATTAATTAAGTTGTCCACAGCTATGACTCCCAGCTGTTAGATGTAATCTGGAGCAAAGTCTAATCGAAATAGAAATGCGGTACGCATGACTATTTACAGTACTGGGGCAGATTTATTAATACGGTCTAATACCTAGAGAGTGTAAACATAGACTACGCAGTCCTTCTATGCACCACATTTATCAGTCTTGATAAATCAGGAGCATGTTTAGATTGTGTAGCAGAACTCTACACTTCCTATAAGTTGACTTACTTTACCCACTAAATGCAGCAAAATTTTGGTGCATGGCATTGCCCACTAAGCCACACCCCCTTTCCATTAGGCCACAACTGCTTTTATGGAGATGGAACTCCTATCTAGAAACTGTTTAAAACACATAAAATGTGGTGTAAAGCATATACGCCAGTATTTTGGCACAAATTTAGCCCGAATTTTGGCGCAATTACAAAAATAAATGTGCTCCAATGTACTGTCTGTGTAATGCAGGACAAGACCGGCCCTCTAGAGCAACAGACCCTCTTCTTCTTTTTTTTTTTTTTTTTTTTTTTTGTGGGGGGGGGGGGGCGTGGTTAAGATGAGGATCCTAAACAAGGAACCCCTTTAGTAGTAGTAGTCTACACAGCACAGATTTTTTCACTGAGGGAAACAGGACCGCCGTCAGATTCCCGCAGGCCCAATCTACTGGGCCGCCGGGAATCCGAAATCCGACCAACGTTTTATTTTGCAAAAAAACAGTGGTGCAGTGCGGTCCATCAATGTGAAAATGCCATCGGATCTTAGACGGTATTTTCACTTTGCTGTGTGGACTCCACCATCGTATACTTGTTGAAAACTCCATACTGGCAAGCATGGAATTTCAATGGGGAGACCACACAGACTGCCCTAGGTGGATTTCTCTGCCTCTATACTTTTTAGTATTGATGGCACGTACAACTTCTCAAACTGACCTGTCCATTCCTTGTGGACGGTATGCGGAGAAAAATACTCGCGTAAAATCAGTGTCATCTGAACGACAATGCTGATTTTATATTGTAGTAAATGGGACATGTTCTACAGCCGTTTTTAATGCTTATTCAAGGCTGTATTGCGTGCCCAAAATAAGAATCCGAAAATGCTGTGTGAACATACCCTTAGGATATGTTCACATGATGTACTGCAGCGCATACAGTACGTGCCTCAGTACATTGTGTCTTTTGCGAGCTTGCGCCGATACGCCGGCCCCATTGGCATTCATTACTCGCGGCGCATATTCACCGCGAATAATTGATATGTCACTTATCAGTACAATTGTATTGTACGAGCGGGGAGGACACATAATCCTGTAATTTCGCCCGTATTAGAGCGCAAATACCCGTCGAAATGCGCGCCAAAATTATGCCATGTGAACATACCCTTAGGAGCCCATGTTGTAGATTCTATCCAAAAAGTTAGAAAAAATAGAGCAGCATTCATTTGTCTGGTCAAATGACATAATGGAAACCTGGCAGATCCCATTATAGTCATTGTTGTTGTTTCAATCATGTAATGGATTGGAATGTACCAAAAATAACAACGCCTTCAACTGGATACAAACTCTCATGTGTAAGAAGTATTACATGTGGGTTTGAAATTTAGAATAGGTTTGAATTTGCCGTAACCTACAAATTATTATTAAAGGACTTAAGAGGATTTCCACCCAACACATAAAAATGGGCATTTGTTGGGAATTGGGCGGCAGAGCAATAGTCAACGTTGGACAACTGTGCTATATTTACTTACAGAACTACTTAGTTTTTTCCTATCTTGTTTTGGCAGCCATTTTTAGCAAATGTGATAACCAATATAACTGCACCTGCTATTGTTGCTTTTCTAAAAAAAAAAATGGCTTCCACAAAAAGACAAGAAAATGCTATTGTAAGCCGTCGTGGACTGGCCTACAGAGGAGCAGGGAAACCCACAGGTGTGCCCCTGGGCAGGGCAGGCCTGGGGCACTAACTTTTCTGAGGGAAGGAATAGAAAGAGAGGCAGACAGCAGAATGCATTTGCAGTCATGTACAGTAGGGCACAAGAATAAGAATAAGAATCTTTATATAGCGCCAACAAATTCTTTACAGCACTTTACAATGTAGAGGGTATAATTACAGACAAAAGACATGCATTACACAGTGAAAGCTACTTAGAGATGAGACACAAGGTGTGAGGGCCCTGCTCACGAGAGCTTACAATCTATGAGGTTGCCTGGGGGAGACAACGAGGGAGAAGTGCTAAATTTACAATGGTCCAGCCTTGTTTCATAAATATGGGGTGGTTAACATAAAAACTGGGTGAACCTGCCACCATGACAGTACATCTATATACAGATAAGTGCCTGTGAGTTCCCAAGTGTATGGAGTGACAGAAATGTATGTGATAGAAGGTGTGGGTTAGCAACTAAGGATCATGGAAGGCCTGCCTAAGAAGATGTATTTTCAGGACACTCTTAAAACTGCTAAGGCTGATGTGCCTGATGGTACGTGGTAGGATGTTCCAGAGAATGGGTGCAGCACGTGCAAAATCTTGAAGATGGGCATGGGAGGTTCGGATGATTGTGGTCTGTAGTTTGATGTCCGTAGCTGATCGGAGAGAGCGGGCAGGGTGTTAGGCAGAGATGAGGGAGGAGATGTATGGGGGTGCAGCGCTGTGGAGAGAATCGACTCCCCTGGTGGTCCCCAAGGATCGACTCCACTGGTGGTCCCCAAGGATCGACTCCAGGGGTGGTCCCCAAGGAATGACTCCACCGGTGGGCACCAGACACTGAGAGTGAGTGGAGGAGGCATAATGGTGTGTGGCCCTTGTTCTGCTGGAAATCAGATCTACACGGATTACACTCTGATGGCCTTTTCTAATAATAGTTAAACCCGAAAACCCTTTACCTGAACAATAGCTCCTAATATGTTATGGGCTCGGGATTTCTTTAAAGCTAAGTGGGTATAACCATTATATCACTCATTGACCATTGTCTGGCCTGACCATCACAGACGCCAGGGATTCAAGCTTCCTGCCCAGCATGGGATAAAGTGCTAACTCTGTAGCATTCAGCACACGCTAACTTTAGAAAACTAAAAATAAATTCCTCAGAGGATTGTTTCCCCGTAGATGCTATTTTTAGGTAGGGAATGTATGAGTGTGCATGAATTCAGTGTGCTGCGAGGACCTACTACTGCTACAGTTATATGGTGAGTTGGGGATATGTTGCGAAAAGTGTTAAATGACAATCAGGCAAAATGCTTTTGCCCCTCGGTTATTTTTTTTCCTTTGGGAAAGGGGTTGCATGTTGGTGTTGTTTTTTAAACTCCCAAAATGACATGGAACTGTTGCAGCATCTAATACATATTTAAAACCTTTAAAAACATAATTCGGGTCACGGCCCGGGCCCCACGTTCTAGGCCCCCGATGTTGAAATTAATTCATGGGTCACTCAGCATTTAAACCCCTCCTGCTAAAAAAGGCCCAAATGAGTAAGTTATTCCCTGATGGCTGCCCAGGTATTCTCTTTAGAATACTAAGGGGAGGTAAAAGGGGGAAAAGTAATGAAAGGGTTTCGTGTAGGGGGTTTTTGCCCCAGGGTTTAAAAGTTTTATGTTTAGGGGGATATTGTTTCTTTTAAAAAAAAAAAAATTTATTTTTAAAATTTCCCTTTCCCCTTCACATTGGATTTAGTGATGTAACGCTGGTATTTTGTCTTCTGTTGAATGAAAACAAAAACCATTGCCTCTGTTTGGGCCTGTGCGGTATAAATTGCTTTGGATGACTTCAAATGGGGGGAACCCAACTTCCAAAAAAGGGGGGGTTGGGCCATTCAAAAAGGGCCCGGATAAAAGCCAAAAGGAATTCCTAAACCCGTGAAAGGGAAAGAAAATTTGAAGTTTTTTTTTTAATTTTAAAAATTGGCGAAAATTTTCCTTTTAAAAAATTTTCCCCCAAATTTTTTCCCCCAAACCCCCTTTAAATATTTTTGGGCCCATGGTAATGGTGGAAGTTTTAAGCGGGCCTTGTTTAGGGGCACATTCTGTTGACCGGTAAATTGAGGCTTTCAAAGGGGGGCATTTAAAAGGCGGTGGTTTGGGGTTTTTATGGTTGGTATTATGAATTTCGCATTTATTTGAGGGGCACTCTCTGGATGATGTTTAAAAAAAAAGTTTTTTAGCTATTTGGGGTTATTCGGGGAAAAACAAAGGGGAAACCATTAAAATGGGAAAATTTATGTCAAAAACTTTGGGTTTTTAGTGGCTGATTTTGTGCCTTTAGTGACCCAGAAAGGTTTTCCTTTTCAGGTCTGTAGATTATGTCGTCTGTAAAATTTCCCAAAACAGGGCTTCCCCAAAATTTTTCAGGGGCCTCTTTTCAGCGGGAGGCATTTGGGCCGCTACTATCTTGCCATATTTGCGGGACCCCCTTTCTTATAAAATTTTGTTTCAGGGATCCTAAACCGGATTTTAACAAAACCAATATCCCTGAGGTCCCTTTAAACCCCGGGGGTGGGTACTTTTTATTTTTTTGCCGCTTTAGGGTGGTTTTTGGGGACACTGTAGGGCTTCTTTTTGTTTGTTTCACTTTTTTTTAAACTGTTTTTTTTTAAAATTATACAAAATTTGGGTCCTTTTTTTTGAAAGGTGTTATTTTGGGTTCACTGTATGGGTTTTGGTTTTTTTGGGTATTTTTTTGGGGCCCCTTATTATTTAACAAGAAAAATTCAATGATAAAAGGCTCCCAACTTCCCGGGGGGGTTTAGATTCTTTGGCTCCTTTTAAAACAATCGGTTGGTTTTTCAAATTTTTTTTAAATCAAAAAAACCCAAAAATTTGGGGTGCTTGTAAAAAATTTGATTAATTTTCCCATTCAAATGGCAAATTTGGGGGAAACCAACTTACAAACCCCAAGGGAAAACCTGCTTATATGTTTCCCCCCCCTTTTAAGGGTTTACGATCCTTTATAAAATTTTTTAATGGGTTTCCTTTTGGGTTGTAGGGTTGGCCAATTAATGTATGCCCTTTTAAGGGGAAAATTTAAATTAAAAAGAAATTAGGGTTTTTTAAAAAGCCCCCGGGATTTTGGATAATTATATGCAAGAGTTATGAAAATATTATCGGTTTTGTGGGTTTGAAATTAATTGGTCACTGTTATATGGTCACTATTTGGCATTGCTATTTCTTATATGAAAGTTTTTTTTGAGAAACCTTTTATAGTATTTTTTACTGTAACAAAAAGATTTGTTTTGACTGAAAAAAATTTCAGGGTTTATTTAAAAAAAAAAGTCCTAATATTGAAAAACCCGTGTCTCCCTATTTTTTCTTTCTTTCTAGCCCAAATCTCTTTTTTTTTTAACCCTTAGATGGGGAAAGTAAAACCCTGCGGGCCCGGGGCCCACATGGATGTAGTGTTCTTGTGCATGGCCCCTGGCCATCAGGATAAAATTAACCTTTTCTTTTTTACATTTGCATTTTACTTAGGGGCAGTTGTGGTGGGCAATCTATAGCTGGCACTGCTATAGTGGGCATTGTATAACTTTAAACTTTTAATGGTGGCTGTGGTTTGCTGGGTGTTTATGCTGGGCATGTGGGGGACCTATTACGGTCAAAAAAGGGAACTTAAAGTTTTGGGCCCGTGCAAAAAATAGTTAAATGGGGCCTCCCTTTAATGGGCATTTTACAATGTTGTGGCAGAAGGTTTTTGGGGGGCCCCCGGGGCTAAAAAGGGAACCTCTCCCCCTTTGTAGGAAACCCCCTGATTATGGTGGAAATTACATAGTTGTTACTGAAATGGTGAGCACTGTGTAGCTAGCATTGTATTGAGGTTTACATTAATGAAAATTTTAGTAGGCATTGTATGGGTTTTATTGGGAAAATTTGGTTTTAACTCCCGGTTTTAGGTGGAAAAACTGGTAAATGGAGGGTAATATATGGGGCCTTTTAAATTAGGGGTTTTTGGGTTATGGGGGGGCCCCTGTATAGCTGACACTGTTTGGGGGAAACTGTTATAGCTTTTCCTTTGCCCTGGTGTAAATTAAAAAATTTTACACATATTTGGTATCCCTTTTTTGAAAAAGCCTGATTAGAAAAATATAAATCATTTCCCAAAATTCTTGAACCCATGGGTAAAAAAAGATGTAAACCCCAAAAAAATTTGGGGGTTTTTTTTGGTAATTTCATATCTACAAAAATGAGAATAAAAAGTGATCAAAAACTAAATGTACCCCAAAATTTGGTCCCAATAAAAAAGTACCTAAAGCCGGGAAAAAAATTAGCCCACTACCGGGTTTTAAGAGACAAAAAAAAAAAATTTTTTGGTAAAAAAATTTAGCTTTTAAGCGAAAAAAAAAAAAAGTTTTACATACAAAAAATTTAAAAAAAACCTTACAAATTTGGTACCCTGGAATGATGCCCTTTGCAAAATACAGATAACATTAATTTATAGAAGAGAGGGATTTCCTAAAAACAAAACCCAAAATTGGGTTGAAAATTGCGATTTTTTTTTTCCAGGTTCTCCCAAAAATTTTTTTGGGGGTTTTCCCCCATAAATTATATGTTTTGCCCTGGAAAAATTTAAAAAGTGGATCTTGTACCAAAAAAAAAAATTTTATGGGTGAAACAGCCATAGTGTTTGGTATGGGGCCAAGGTTGTAAGTAAGGGGTTAAAATTCTTACTTTCTATGTTTTTGGGCCCGGGTGGGCGGTTTTTAAAAACAAAAATGATTGACAGCCTACCTTGTTATGAGGGTCATAAAAGATAAATGAAAAGATAACTTAACCCAATTTAATGTTGTGAAGCAAATGCAGCAGTTGGGTAGTCGTCACTGTGCGTGGACTGTTTGTCAAGCTGCACATGTATAGAGAGATAGCTTTCAATCACTTTGTAGCCCCAACCCAAAGGACCCCAAAACCCCAGAAAAAGAGAGTTTTAAAATAAAATAAAGGGCAATTTTGAATTCCGTTTTTTCCTGCAAAACTGCTTTTAGTTGCTCGGCTCCTTGCTCGGGATCCCCAAACCCCACAAAAAAGTCGGCCCCTTTAAGTCACGGGTTTCCCTTTTTAAAGCTTGTATTTTTTTTTCTGGGGGCTTTAAACAGTTTGGGGGAAAAACGGGGAAGATCATCAGAAATCTGTAAATAAAATAAGGGGGGTCTTTTGGGAAGGGAAAAAACAGAAAACCGGGTCTCACCCCTTGCACTGATGGTTTTTAAAAAGTGCCCCCCCCTATAAATGTAGTGGTTTCAATGGTTTTCTACAGATCTCTGCTCTCTTCTAGTATAGCTCCATCAATCCATCCGCACTCTGAGGCCTTGCATGGTAATCTCTATTAGCATCAGAGTTCATGGGGGTTTTCCCACAATCCCGCATGAGTTTTGTTAATCCTCTCATCCTCATAGGGGAGTTTTTTAGTCTTTTCCAAGGAATACAGGGGAATGTAAGCCCTTTTTTTTTTTTTTTTTCCTTTTTTTTATTTTTTTTTGAAAATTTTTGTGCCCTTCAATGAAAATTAACCTGGTCTTGGGAAACCCCAAAATTTTTGCCAGTAGATGTTTTAACAGTGGATCTTTGACCTTTACACGTGTGATGTATTTTAAGTGTGACCCAAATTCGGAGAAAATTAACGTCTTAATATTTGGTTAGAGGTACTGGTATCACAGAAGCTAGAAGGTATTAATGAGAGCAGTTTATTCTTTGTAGACTTCTTCCATTAATATGTCCTAATTTTTGTACCGTCAACATCCACAACGACAACCTACAGCAATGTGCATAGAGTTTCGAGAGTCCCACTGGTATGATGGAAGTATAATCCTCTAAAAGTATTGCTGGATAAAATATTTCAATTTTCTTTGCTAGTGAATAGTTATCTAATGCCTTTTGAGTATTTTCAAGATTTTTGGTGATAAATTTAGATATGGATAGTTTGGGTGGTTGCTTGTGGTTTCAAAGGGCTCAAAGTGCCCATTATTACCAGACTAGACCAACACTGCACCAAAGAATACCCTGATGGTTCCAGCCATCAACTTCATAATGGACCCTGGGGACAAACTGCATCTTAATTGGAGCCAGCTGGGAGACGCTTAACCCCTTTACTCTGCATTGATTTCTGTTTGTTGCTTTAGGGTATGTTCACACGGCGTGTTCAATACGTTTTTGAATACTTTTTTGATCCGAAAAATGCATCCAACACACAGGTGCGTGTTTGGATGCATTTTTTTGCAGCAGTTGAAAAGCACCCTATAGTTTAAATAGGGCATCTGCTGCATCAAACGGATCAATAATTGACATGACAGTTCTTTGAACGGAGCCGAAAGACACATGTAAAACACGCATGAGCGATCACTTGTCTGAACAACGATGCATGTTTTACATTGAAAGCAATCTAAATCACACTGCACATTGTTAGATGCATGTTGGGGTCCGTTTAGGGTGCGAAACACGGATCCAAAAACTGTTTTCTATTTCTTAGGGTATGTTCACACGACTTATTGCCGCGCGCATAGTACACACCACAATACGCCGGGTGTTTTGGAACCACACGCGTAGTTCCAAAGCACGGGGGGATGGCCAGCTGCTGGCCCCATAGACATTCATTCTCAGCGGCCTGTTGAAGCTAACAATTGACATGTCAATTCCCCCCCTCCCCCTCCCTCATATTGTACGAGAGGGGAGATGACGCGTAATCCATAGCTCTCTTTGAGAGCTAAGAATTACCGTAATTGCGGCACGCATTTCGCTGCGTGTTAAGTGCAAGATGCAGCAAAATACGAGCGCAATTACACAAGATAAGCCGTGTGAACATACCCTAAATAGGACAGCACAGTCTAGTTGTGTTTCACATGGGACTGAATCTTTCTCTATCTCTCATTGCTATACACACACAAAGCTCACCCGTTCTCATAAACAATAGCACTTTGCTAATGGTATCCAAGGACGGACCTGCTTACATTTTTACTCCCCTCATTTAAAAGTATGATCTTTGTAATGGGTCAACCCCATTAATGTTACCATTGACTGTACAACATAATGTACTTAGAAACCCCCAAAAATTGTTAGGTGGAAAATTCAAAAACAAAAGTCACGAGATATATGCAGGGGTTTCATTTTTATTGTTCCTCATAAAGGACATGCTATCTGTATTCTGCAAGTTAGTAGGATTCCAGGGATACCAAATTTTTTGTTTTCAATATGTTTTAGTTATTGGACCTGCGGCCAATAACTTTTTAATGTTTTTCCATATAAGGACCTGAATGAGAGCTGTTTTTTGGGGGGGAGGGATAAATAAGCTTTTTGATCACCTTTTATTTAAATTTAACTTTTAAAAATTCTATTTTGGCGTTATACTAGTAGATTGGACTTTTACAGATGCAGAGATACCAATTATGTGTAATCTTTTTTTTTTATTATTATTATTATTCTAAAAATAAAATACAAAAAGGAAGTGTTTTGAACTTTTTTATTTTTTATATTGGTACTTGTAGACCGCCTAGGGTACTTGTCCACTTGGGTTGGCTCGATCACCTGTACACTGTTCTGCAATTATAACATATTCCAAGACGATGCACAATAGTGTCTCTCCTATAACAGGAGTTTAACATAGCAGGAGTAGTAAGAAAAACACAGAGGTGGCGCTCTATGGTGAAAGTATGTCTGAAATAAAGCAATTAAAACAACAAATAGAAAAGGTGCTCACCTAGAGCTGTTGTGCGTATTATTATAGAGGCACAACACTCGTACGGGCATGGGTGGCTCTATCAGAGCCTCGGAGTAGCAGCCGCAGGTCACTCTCTCCGGAGCCGCAAGCAGGCAGCGGATACGAAACAGCAAGGATGAGGACGAAAAATATGGACCCGGCGCTCAATTCCAGAAGGAAAAAAAAAACCCTTGTGATTAGTGAGGATATGCTTTTAAATAAAGGTTTTTTTATTCCATTAAAATGAAAAAAGAGTTACCCTTTCCATATATAAAAACACACTTATAACGCGTTTCGCACCATCAGGAGCTTCAGATAAAAATGTGTTACAGCAAGAGTACAGGAAACAACACTAATTTATAAGGCAGAGTTAGCAATGACTGGAAAAAATCCTGAACCAATCACTAAAACAGTTACATATACAACAAAAAGGAGAAGCAACCAATCCTATAATTGGTTGCTTCTCCTTTTTGTTGTTTTATGTAACTGTTTTAGTGATTGGTTCAGGATTTTTCCAATCATTGCTAACTCTTCCTTATAAATTAGTGTTGTTTCCTGTACTCTTGCTGTAACACATTTTTATCTGAAGAAGCGCCTGATGGTGCGAAACGCGTTATAAGTGTGTTTTATATATGGAAAGGGTAACTCTCTTTTCATTTTTAATGGAATAAAAAACCTTTATTTAAAACCATATCCTCACTAATCACGAGGGTTTTTTTTTCCCTCTGGAATTGAGCGCCAGGTCCATATTTTTCGTCCTCATCATAGCAGGAGTAGTAACATAGCAGCCATAGAGGCATTAATTAAAGGGGTTTTGCCACAAAGTAAAATTGATGTGGGAAGCTTGCAAATGCAATAACAAAAGTTTTCACCATTCATTACTATTAAAAATTCTGGACCGTTTTTGTTTTAGCTGCTCCTTTGGTGATCTTTTGTTTACAGCTAGTCTCCAGGGGATACGACCAGGGTCGAGAGCTCCTCAGTCCTGTCCAGACATGCTCAGACACCACCTCTCCTCTCAGGCATCTACTGAGTGTTCAAACCCCAGTTTCTTTCATTGTACTGCCGTCCTCTGTACTCCTTACGAATTAGTCAAACAGTGCAAATAAATAAAAAAGGTGTGTGCATTGATAAAGAGAGAAAAAAAAACACAGGTTTGGTTCCTGCAGGGATTTGAACCTTGGACCCTTTTGTCTGGAGGCAAAAACTTTCCTATCTGTAGTCAAAAAAGGTCCATTTATGTAAAGCATTGCGAGTAGCTGAGAGGTAAAGGCATGGGGATGTCATCCTGCTGGGTCACATAATATGCAATAACAACAAATCACACACGCCCCCTTCTGAGCACATAGAGCTGAAGAGCTGGATGCAGGAGGTATGAAATGAGATCGTGGCAAAACCCCTTTAAGCTCTTGGCTACCATGATAACCACTCAGCCGTTTTCAGTTTCTGGTTATTTCTTCATTCTGTTTTCTATATATGATTCTGGGGTCAACCATCTTTACTAAGCTGATTTTAACAGCATTTAGAGATCTGCTTTACAGCAGTTACATGGTCATAGGAGCCTGTAAATAGGAGCAGACCCATTGATTTCTATAGGAGAGTTTTCGAGGCATGATCTGTGACCAGGGAATAAATCACTATTGTTAATGGTGGATCCTGTGTTATCTATACACTTTGGTGTCACATTTCAGTGTAATCGTGCCTGTACTGATAATGAGGAGACTATTATTAGGCCTAGTGGCTATGCAGAGAATTTTATTTATTTACTTTTTTTAAATATTGATAGTGATATGAAAAATTAATTACACAACCAAAAGTTCTTAAAAATGTGTTTAATATAAAAACATGATTAAAACAATAGCTCTTTTTCTGATGACAGATTCCCTTTAACAGCACAATGACGTATCTGTATGTGATTTTGCATTACGGGGTATATGTCGATAGGTCTCTGTAGCTACCCATTTCCATTATTTAAAATTAAACTACACAAGGATGGCGGCTTCTTTTCTCCCTACCCCTCTTGTGGTTCTTTCACATATTAAGAGCTACTTAAAAAAAAAAATTCAAATTGCTGAACCCATTTTATGGTGCAGAGTATTTAGTAATCCGGTGCCAGATTAATAGAGGCGACCATAGACTATTACATGCAATGGTAGCTACATGATTGTGGATGCTATGGTATGTTTGACTTCAAACTAAAATTTATCAAATGCAATTTGGCCAATTTACCCAAAGTTAAATATTCTTCTTTCTACACACCAGCACCCTATACTGGGGGAAAATAGCATAGCAGAACATATACATTTTTAGCACTTGCTAAATTAGAATTTTTACAGTTAATCCATTGGACCTTAGTAAATTGTTGTATGACAAAAAAACTTGCGAAAATGCTACATCTGGAGATTATTTGGATGTAAAATGCAATTATGAAAGAACCATTACTTTTAAATTTAGTTGCCCTTACACATAAGATAAAAGTTAGCCAAGAGCGACGACTCTGATGGGACCAGTTATCTTATGTATGTATGTATGTATGTACATCAGAATATTCTGACTACCCCCAACAGATTATGTCGGGGGGGAATAAAAAGGAATGTTAGTTTTGAATGCTCTATCTAGATTTCTAGGGAGATATAGTTGCTAAAGTTTCCTCTCTCCCTACTGACATGCATGCTTGGCTGAACTGAATGTGCATGAGTGTGGAAGAGCCGTTGACCGAATGAGTTTTCGGGTATGGCCAGTTTTGGCTGAACAAATGGTTATAAGTAGAATTTGCCTTGACACCTACAAGTGATCAATTTCACAACACATAGGTCAATATTGGACAACTTAACCGTCCATGATCTGGGTAAAACTTCAATGGTGATGACAAATTGGACCAGTCACTTGACTTGGGAAATCCTTCAATTTCGGGCATGCTAAAATCATCTCCTGCACATATTATGTATCTCTATTAATCTGGTTCCTGCATTTCATTAGCCATTTCCTCATTAGGCGCCACTGTATAAAGGTGTTGTTTTCTTTTTTTTTTTTTGTCATCTCACTGCCAACTAGACAATCTGTACATCATATCTGTCCTGTTATACGTGTATACTTTAGTCCTTGACATAAAAATGGATAAAGCTCTACATAATTGTTCCCTTACCAGTGGCTCAGGAATCATATGTGGCTTATCTGCTCCAAGAATATCAATCAGTCATATGCTTAATAGGCCATTTAGCAATACCATTGGTCGTATTTCTAAGTAGGCTCACGAGCTACAGAAACTTAGGGACCTCTGATGGACATAACTACCTACATTCTAATGGGTAGTAGATGGGAATAAAAATTGTTCCTTGGACTTTGTTGAAAACAGCCATTCATGGCAGAACTTGTTCAGCAGAAGACCAGAGAACTGTGAAATGCATTGCACTATGTCAATATTTGTCTGCAAAGTCTTAATTCAATACATTTGGCACAATGACAGACGTGAGTCTGTGTGGTTATCAGCTCTGCACATTCTGAAGTTTTACTTATTCTTTTCCTTAAAGAGTAAAGGTTATAAAACAGCTCAGGTCAAACTGCCAAGAGTTCTGCAGAAAGTCAGTGTGGCACATTGCTTAATCTGAGAGATGAGACGAGTATAACTTTTTTATTATAGTACCGCAGCAGTATGTTAAAAAAAAAAAAAAGCTGGACAAGCCCTTTAAGCAGCTTTCCATTTAGATTGTGGTAAATGGTGGTAATCCCCCTTTAAAGGGGTTTTCAAAGATTTTTATTTTTTTTTTAAATCTTTCTACCACCTCACACTGTGCTAAAAACTTCTCCCATCTAGCGCTGCCAGAGATCTGTTGTCCCACTCCTCCCCCCAGGTCTCTCCCGGTCGTAGATCACATGATGCTGCAGCTGATCACTGACCTCTTTGGTCACGTGTTGAACATGCAGGCACATGACTGCTGAGGCCAGAATTTGGTTGCAGCATCTTATGATCTATTAACATATTATCATTAATGAGGGACCTTTTGGGGGGAACACTGGAGCTCTGGCAGCGCTAGAACGGTGTTAATTGAAGAGGTAAGGATTGGTTAGTTTTCTAATTTAGCACAGAGAGTCGTGGTAAAAGTCTTGGAAAACCCCTTCATAAGGGATTACCACCATTTATTAAAATCTAAATAAGAAGCTGCTTAAACAAATAAATAATTTAAAAAATTACACATGATTTAGGAGGAAAATTGCATTACATTACACATAATCTAGGAGGAAAAATAAAAAAAAACCTTTATTTGCAATGTAAAGAGATTTTAAATTCAAAAGTTTAAGAAATATATATTTTTTAAATTACTGAAACATAATGAAAACTCTACAAATTCAGTATCGCTGGAATCATAACGACCTGCAGAAATACATGTTATTTGTACTAAACAACGAACTCCATAAAAACAAAAGCCCTGCAATTGCATTTTTTAACATTCTGCCCACATAGGTTACACTGGGAAACTGAAAAATATTCTATGGTAGGGTCAATGGCACCATTAAAAAGAACATCTTGTCCCGCAGAAAACAAGCCCTCAAGTTTATGTAGATGAAAAAAATCCCAAAAATGTTCCACTTGGGATGCGAGGAAGAAGAATTAAATGCAAGAAAAAAATCAAAAAGTTGAAGGTGTAAACTTAACATCCAAATTCCCTTACATCTAAGTTTGATTGAACATCTGATGGATGTGCTGGAAACACAAGTCCAAGCCATGGGGGCAGCACCACACAATTTACAGGGTTTGCTGCTAGTGTCCTAGTGCCATATAACAAAGGATACCTTCAGAGGTCTTGATGAGGCCATGTCATGGAGTCTATGCCTACAACTGTCTTGCACAAGGGTAACCTACCCAATTTTAGGCATGTGGTTTTAATGTATGGCTAATCAATGTAGGTTTTACTGTTCTTAATCTTCTGAAAATTTATATTGTAACCTTCCATAACAATTAAAATACTGAACTGTGTCAGATAAGTGACCAGCAGCTTGCAAAATAAAGTATGGAATAGCAGCAGACCCAAACCAAACAAAATCCAGATTGCCAGGTATTAAATGTCTGCAGCTTTCATGTCAACACAGGATAAACCATGCCCTAGAGCTAGTACAAAGTGAGCTGCATATTGCTTACAGCCCTCTGCCCAATGCTCAGCTGTGGAGGCCATGCTAGCAGAAGACCTCAAGCATGTGTCTATCATCATCATCAGTGTTTTCTTCCTAGAGGTCATTCGCATGTGTTAAAGCTCCCACTAGGGATACGGAATAACAATGCAGTGAATCCTGGACCTCACGGTTCTTGCTTTTTTCAGATGATAGAAGCAGGTTTACGAAGATGATGCTATTACATTTCAGTAATAAATACCTAGCTGAGTGCAAGCCAGCCTGCTGAGCTTAAATCATATTAAACAGATGTTCTCGAGGTGGATGGATCCTCTCTGATGACCATATAACTGCAACAAAGTCAGCCAATTGACTTGGTGCTTGGGGGCCACAACTGTGTTTCACAATCACGTAGATATCAGGTAAAAGCAGATCCTTTCACCCAAACACTGCTGTCTGTGCTTCGCACTTGGAGCGTGTCCTTGGTTCATTGGGTTTAGCACAATTTAGTGACTTGAGGTGATGTTCTATGTTATATACTGTATAAGGTACAATATTTAAGATGCAGTAATTAATGTTGATCTGTTTCCGTTGGTCATTCTGCTGTTGCCACCTTCCCATTATCACCTGTATCCTCTTGTATAATATATTACAATTTCATAAACCCTTAGGCTATGTTCACACGGCTTATTTTGGGACGGATTTGGTACCGTATTCCGCACCGCACTGCGTGAAAAACGGCGCAGATCCGTCCCAATAATTATGGTAATCCACAGTTCTAAAAGAGAACTATGGATTCCGTCTCTTCTACCCGCTCGCGAAATATGGCAAGCGGGGAGAAAGTGACATGCGGTATATGCGCTGTGGATAATGGTTGAATATGGGCCGGCGAGCAGCCGGCCTCCCCGTCCCCGCTACACGGCAGCAGGCATAATTGCGGGCGAAATCCATCCCCGCAATTACACCAGCAATAAGCAGTGTGAACCTAGCCTTAGCATACCAGTTCTATTGGGATGGACTTGCATTACATGAAATGTTACATTACTTGGAACTATAAATGTCTTGTAAAAAGTCCTTTTTTATATATTTTTTCTGTGAGCTGTGAACCCCAAATTTACAGTCTCAATGGCAAGTTTGCTCCATTTGTATCTTGGCCTTAGAGAACCATAGTGCACATTTATGTATGATCAGGGTTGTCTTATCCATTGGGAATACTAATCCGTTATCCAGAGCCCCAGAAGCACAGGGGCCCTGGGTGGTTGGAAGTATTATCATCCTCAGGATGCCATTGGCTCTCTGCCCCGCCAAGTAGTCTTGTAGGCAGCAGGCTGAATTAGGTGGTGAGAGCAGAGTTTTATTTTATTTTTTTATATTCCAAATAAAGGAGCCTGCTGTAATGAAACAGTATGTCACAAAAGTGAGTAGAACATTCACATTTCTGTAAGTTTTGTAATATATCTTTTCATGGGACTACACTGAATATATGGCACTTCAACCCCTTCCCACCGTGGCATATATAGCCATAACTTTTTTTTTTTCTTTTTTCTTTTCTACATAGACATATGAGGGCTTTTACTTTGCCGGACAAGATGTACTTTCTAAGGGTGTTATTCACCGTACCATAGAATATACTGGGAAACAACTCAAAAATTGTGAAAAGCAATGCACCTGCGCCGTGTTTGCAGAAGTTCTGTTTTTACGGCGTTCATTCTTCGGCATAAATGAATGTGGCAATACCAAACATATATGGTTTTCGTTATATTTTGGTACCATAAAAAAAATCCATTTTTGCCGCGGCGCTATTTTCTGCGACCAATAACTTTTTTGTACTAACGCTTACAGACCTGAGTGAGGGGGCATTTTTTTGCAGGCTGAAGTGTACTCTTTATTGTTACTGGCATGGAATACATGCAACTTTCTTGATCACTTTTATTCCATGACCAAAAAACCCAATTTTGTCATTTGGAATTTTATTTCCTCTACGGTGTTCAGCATACGGTAAATGATCTATTTTAATAGATCGGACTTTTACGGACGCAGCGATACGCAAGTATGTGTAACTTTTTTTTTTATTTTAGATTTTTTTTGTAAAATGGCGAAGGTGGGGTGATTTGAACTTTTTAATTTTTTTATTTTAGAAATCCGACAGTAGAAAATCTGTGCTTTTTAAACTACAGCTCGGATTTTCTATTGCGGTCTATGGGGCACTGGTTGCAGTCTCAGATTTTCAGCGGATTCTACATACTGAATCTGCCAAAAATCCAACCAGAAACCAGTGCTCTGTCGACATGGTCTAATGAGTTTTTTTTTATTTGCTGGGGAAACAGGGTATTTGTGTTTTAATTTTAATGTTTAATTAAAACTAGACCATGTGTTCACTTGATTACATATCTAAAGCTTAGACTTTAGAGCCAATATGTTTCTGTACCTTGCAGACCTGTATGCCATTATTTGGCCTCAGGCTACCATAAGCACCCCACAGTCAACCACCTAGATATTGCAGCCACTACTGACTTTGGCATTTAGGGATTTAAACAGCTGGAATTTGAGTTGCTAGATTCTAGCCATTGTATTAGAACCCTGGCTGGACATTATGGCTCCTGCTGCACATTATGGCTCCTGCTGGAGATGTTGCCCCGCAGATCTGACAACTCTCCCCTTTTGGCAAGAGTTGACAAGTATGACTGTGCCATTTACTCATTGCAGTCTTGGTTTTCACAAAACTGTGTCATTTTGCTTGAAGTTTGTGAATAAAATACATTCTAACCATGTTGTCTGAATATGTTGTTTTTGGGCCACATGTTCAACCATATAGGAATAGTTTGGGTAGTGTATAGATTTTGGTTCTAGATTGCATGTTTAATGTGTATTCTTTTACACTTCATAGTACTAATACATGATAAGTAAGAGGTGAGGATATTCATTCTCCAGGCTCTTATGATTTATGGCCATGTTTTATGGTGTCATAGAGCACACACGGCAGTGTAAGCACTCACCTTAGATTACCTGCTGTACCAGACAGTTTGTCTACAAATCATTCCCTGTGCCAAGTACAAGGAGACCATGATGTGTAACACCTACCTATTCCGTGATGTTCAGCCTCCTTCTCCTCTTCGGTGCTGTTTTGAAACTATGCGCTGATACCAAAAAAAAAAAAAGAACACTGACCGCTGATCCACTGCTGAAGCTGCTGATAGTGTTTTACAGCCTTTGTGCACTTTAGATCCCCTATAAAGAGTCCATGATTGCTGCAACTGCAGTGACTTCGGCGGCTAAGAGACATTCCATTGGCATCATAGTTGAGGAAGTGAACACTGCAGAGTGGCCTAGCAACAGGAGAGAGGGAGGCAGTCCACCCAAAGGCATGACAGATTTCAGCCCACAGTCTGCAGACTTGCCAACTCTCCCAGACCCACGGAAGAGTTGGCAAGTCTCCCAGGCCCCATTCTTATAAGGTGCTCAGATGTGGGCTCACTTGTGCTCTACTCCATCCGCAGCCGGGCTTCTCCTACAATGGCCAGGAACAGAGCGTGATGTGATCCCGGCCATTTAGCCCCCTCCGCTGTGGTCTGTAGAGGAATAGGCCCCTTCTGTCACCCATGCATTTACAGGATGCCCATGGTTGCAGGCCAAATAATGGCCTCTGAGTCTGCCATATATAGAAGCATATTAGAATGTAATACATTGCCTTTCACCTGTAAAGATTAATACATAGCAATTAAGCAATGTATTGCGATGTATTATAAACCAATGAAGCAATTGCATTGCCCAGTCCCATACTAAGTTTATGAAAACAAGTAAAACATTTTTAAATTAATAAAACAAACCCAAAACCCCTGATTCTCCAATAAGACTTTATTTTGTAAAAATTATTGTTATTTAACGCAATTATTGAGTTACTGAGTTGTGCCAGAATTGTTCTTTTTTGATCCACCCTCATGAAAAACATAATCAAAAGTAATAAACAAATGTCTATACCCCAAATTGCTACCAATAAAACCTATCCCACAAATAAAAAGCCCTCATAAAGCTCTATTGAAAAAAACAAAACACGGTTTTGCCTCTTAGACTATTGTGAGATAAAAATAAGTTTTTTTTAAGTGGTGGTTATGATTTATGGTTTGAGGAGGAGCCTTTAAAAAGAGGTGCGGTTTGTTAAAAGGGGCAGCAAAACCTCTAGCTACTTCACTGACAGCGAATGAATGGTGATGTCATTGGAACATCATGTGATTTGTCACCCGTTCGGAGGGACCAAGAGTAAATCGGAGAGACAGGCAGTTGCTTCAATGCTGGTTTAGCAGTGAATGCAAAGAATAGTTCCCTATACCTCATTGTGCTGTCAAGAAGTTTGAGGCAGGCTCATTTGCCGCTGCATAAGCCCAAGCCGTCTACAGAGATCATTCCGATACTGGCCTTTTATTTCCTTAGGTACTGCAGCAAATGTGCACACAGCAGCTACAGGACTAAGGAATGGTGCTGCCTCCCCAATCAGCCCCCTCGTGATGAGACTGTGGGGTGCGGATCAGTTGTTGTTGCAGCTGGGGGCTTAATGAAGGCCTCAACTGCTGCTGTGTTGCTACTTCTATTACACCCTTCGTTAGGCCAAGTGTAATAGGAGTCTCACAGAAAAATAAGATACTCGTCTGGGATCCAAACAATACAGCTCACAGAAGAATCTAGAACCCCCACAAAAAAATGAATAAAACTACAAAATTGTATTAATATACATTAAAAACGCCCTGATACAAAAAATTGTGCAATAAACCTTCCCTATAAGGTCAAATACCAAAGTATAGAAAACACCTAGAGACAATAACCTAGATAAAGAAGCACAAGATGAATATACAGCATCAAAAGCACATGTATCAAACGTATGGCCAGTATATGGCCTAGTAAATGTCTGTAACTCACGGTTCTGCAGTGTACGCTGATATATATAACAGCTGTTGCGAGAAGAAAGGGAAAAAAAAAATTCCACAACACTGTGAGGATAAATAAATAGCGTCACTATGCTGAACCTATCCAAAAGGGGGGGCACCCGTCCCAAAAGGGGCGACCCCACCTATCCGAAGGCTGTCCCTCAATCTAAATAGAAAAGAAAAACAAGCAGTGAAATAGATAAAATACACTGCTTATTGGACAGAGAAATTCTCAATGTCCATAAAAAATGTCCCCAAGTGTAATAGGAGAGCTATATTATATTATTATTGCAAAACCTTGTGCAAGCGATCCCACCCTTTAGTGGTCAGTGTTCGGGAAAATACTTTGAGAAAGTATTTTAAATACAAAATACTTATGACTGAAGTATTTTAAATACAAATACTAAATACTACTTCAAAAGTATTTTCCAAATACTAAAATACTTGAAAAATGTTAACAAAAAATGTAATAAAAACAAAAAATGGATCAGAGGTCCTTTAGCCCACTAGGATTAGCATCTACCCTGCATATATGTCAGTGGCCAGGATTCATTGTGTCCGACTCCTATGAAGATGTCTGTCACATGGAGGAGAGGATGCTACAGTAAAGAGAAACATACAGGTACCTTCCTTTAGTTACTATGCCTATTAATGTCAGGCATTTGGGGATATTAATTTAGTTTAAGTAACTCCATGTGCTTCACATTAATAGCGGTTAACCCCATCATGTCCCTCACATTAACCCCTGTGTGCCCTATATAAGGGTTACTAATATGTGAGACACATGGGGGTACTAATAAAGGACCTTAATTATGAAGATGGGGTTAACTGCTATTACTGTGAGACACATGGAGTTACGAAGCTGTAATGCACATGACCAGACTTTTTATCTGCAATGGTGGATTTCCCCCCTCGGCTTATACTCGAGACAATACGTTTTCCCAGTTTTTTGTGGTAAAATTAGGGGCCTCGGCTTATATCCGGGTCGGCTTATACTCTAGTATATACGGTAATTTTACGGAATAGATTACGCGATCAGGATGATTAAAAACTAAAAATAAATCACGCTTCACTACAAGGCGGACTAGTGTTGCTGGAACGCGCTGGAATGTTCCCCCCTCTCATAGCACCTCGCACGAGATACGAGAGGCGAGAGTGATGCCGTGACTCGCGCTGTTGTTTTTTTTTTTTTTTTTTTTAAGTGCGGTGAGGCGGGTTATTTAAATTACAACATTTTGTTTTGAAAGTAATTAAAATACTTCTAAAAGTATTTTAATTACAAATACAAAATACTGAATAAAAAAAGTATTTTAATTACAAAATACAAATACCTGACAAGTATTTTAACCCCTTAAGCCGAACGCCTGAAAAGTAGTTAATGACCAGAAAATTTTTTTCGTTTTTGCCTCCTTGCGTTTCAACAGTTGTAACTTTTTTATTTTTTCAATGATGCAGTTGTATGAGGCCTCGTTTTATTCGAGTCGAGTTGTACTTTATGGGGGAATAGTTTAAGTTCACTTATAAATAATTGCAGTACTTTTTTTTTTATTTTTAAAAAAAAAACATTTTTAGTTTTTTTAATTTTTTTTTTACACCATTCACATTTCACACTTAAAGGAGTTTTCTCCACACAGGGTTTCAAAGAATGCATGAAAGAAATTCTCTGTCACTTCCTGGTTCAGACTAATTTGCATAAGCTCCGTGCTTGTACAGCATAAGCTCCGTGCTTTCAGATGCTAATTAGATTAGATTAGCTTCTCAAACTACTTGAAGGACTTCTTATCTGATCCCCAAAACAAAAGCCCTAATTACAGAGCTGTTTACTTGAGATAAATCAAGCTTTTACTGTCTGGCAGCACAGGACACTGACTGACACTGCTGACCTGTGTGATGACTCACTCTCTGTTATCTCATTGAACAAACAGCCCGGGGAGATTTGTTTACAGGTCAGTTACTGAGGGAACTGAAATAGCCATGGAGGTAATAAATTCACTTGTATCTCGTTAGGGAAAACAGAGGAACAATGCAATATATTTGGAAAATGTCTTTATTTTGTGTTCCCTACAATTTGAAAGCTATTCTTTGTAGCGAGACAACCCCTTTAATAACTTGTAAGATTAATTCTACAGGTTATTATGGTCGTGTGGATACCTAATATGTGTAGGGTTTTTTTTGTGTGTGTAATTTATGCACAATTATTTTTAATTAAATATTTATTTTTATTTTATTTATTTTTTTATTCTTTTTTTTCTTAACACTTTTTATGGGTTTTTTTGTACTTTTTTTTTACTCCCATGAAGGGAGAACTGTTTTACATTTTTATTTTTTTATTTATTTATTTTTTTACACTTACTAATGTATTAGCATATTCATATATGCTAATACATGCTAATCTGTTTCAGTTTGACACAGGCAGTGATTAGGACAGCACACAGTGCGTCCTAGTGACTGGCTTCATACACAGACCGCTCTGGGGCCACGCTAGGTCCCCAGAGCTGACTGTGCAGCCGTTCCCTGAGCTCTGTCGGATCACCGGGCGTTCCGATCACCCGACAGAGCAGGGGATCCCTTTGATTGCGCTGCGGTAACGCACCGCCGCAATCAAAGGGTTAAAGCATCGGGTTGCGGAGGTTTCCGCCGTTCCCCGATGCCTGCAGGAGATACTCTGGGATCAGGGCTGTGTAGCACAGCCCCGATCCAAGCGCAATTGGGGCGCCGGGCGCCGCAAACTCCGATGTCTGCAGCGACGTCTAAAGAAGTCACTGCAGACGAACGACCTGAAATGCCCGCCGTCTAAAGACGGTGGGCGGTCGTTAAGGAGTTAAATACTATTTTAATTATTTGTATTTTAAATACTCCCGAACACTTAGTGGTAAAGCACCATAGAGGGGCTACAAGTACCAGAAAAAAGTTTTAAAAATACTTAGGGTCACTGTCAAGGTCTAAAACTCATTTTGTTGTCCATAGCAAACAATCACAGCACCCCTTTTATTTTACATGGTGCGCTGGAAAAATGAGGGGCGCTTTTATTGGATGCTATGGGCAGCCAAATGAGGTTTAGACCTAGACCGTTTTCATACATGTGGCACTTAGGGCACCCAGGCACCTCAGTTGTACACTGCGGTCATGTGATTTAATTAAAACATGTCCCTCCAGCGTTTTTGTTTTTTTTTTAATTAGTGTCACTTACTTTTATAGCCTTTTGTTACCCTCTCCAGAATTTTTTTTATATGAATTGTTGACGCCAATTTCTAAATTAATTAATTGTTTCAAATAAAGTGGAAACTTCTAAGTTCTGTTGAGAATAAAATATGGCCATAAGAGATTTACACATCAGTGCACTTGTTTTCATTATATTTTACACAGGGTCCCAACTTTTTTGGAATTGGGGTTGAATGTTGTAGCAAACACTCAACTGATTGGACTGGACTAGATAAGGAAAGGATTTTTGCCTCTGAATAGAAATAATTTGCATTTAGCAAAAGCAAGCAGGGATCTTCTGAAGCTGGTGAGGCGCTGCAACACAGGGTAAATCAGAAAGGTGAACAATTTTTGTATTATGTAGTCAATAATCTTTACAAAACGTACAATTGGCCAACCCTTTTAAAAATCTGGGTATGCTCTCTATAATAAATCCTTTATGTAGCGCCGTGACTATTTTGCTTGTATCTTCTGTGTTAGCGAATGGACTCGATTCATATATGCCAGATAATACCTCCTAGTATTGAAAAGGCTGAAGGGCTGAAAGGTTTTTATTGGAAAAGTTCGACATGTGGTTCTTGGCAGAAATGAATAAAATCAATTGCAGATTCTTTATTGATATTCTCGTTAAAATCTGTTGTGTGAATTTACCTTTAAGAAATGTTACTTCATATTTCTAACAATTACTGCTGCAATACTGGGTTTATCTACCTAATATCTGATCTTGCGACAGAATGTTTCACAATTTCAGCATGACTTCCGCTGCTGCATCAGCCCTGTTTCCTCTTAAGTGCAATGTTAATCTTTTAGTAGACTTCACTTTGTCAGCTGTGCCGTGACATCAAGTAATACATTTACATAGACAATAGCAAACTGTATATTTGTTTTATTGAACTGCGGTTTTGTAAAAAAAAAAAAAAAATTTTTTTGCACAGGTGGTTCCATGAAAACCTGACCCGCCATGCAGCCGAAGCGCTTTTACTTACAAATGGGCAGGATGGGAGTTACCTCCTGAGGAAGAGCGACTCCAAGGAAAATGTGTACTCCTTGTCCGTGAGGTAGGTACATGAAGCTTGGATGCAGGGTGATGGGAGAAGTCATGCCATTGGTGCAGCCTGTGCAGTAGCGCAGGGGTTCTGTAGGTAAGGGGGCAACTGTTCCCATCCTACTGTGTAACCCATCATATGGAAATACTTGAGCTAGTGAATTTTATGGCTAACAATTACCAATGGATTGTAAGAGAGTAAACTATGATGAGATTTGGGAAGCTAGGGGCCCATTTGCTGTTCCTGCACAGGGGCCCTCCACTGTTCTTGTCTGCCTCTGAGTTGATGGTAGGTTGTAGAAGATGTTGTTTTCTGCAATGTTTTACTGTTCTTAAACTCAAAATATAATTATTATGGACAACTGATGTATATTAAAGCTATTCAGTGTTAATCTCTGTACAGTGATATATAGATATACTAAGTATTGTATTTAAATATTTTAAGTGATATACAAAATATAGAAAGTAGCACATATAGATTTAAACAGTCGATTCATATTATTATGATCACCTCTCATGCAGAGTAACCACCATGTGCAGCACCATAGGTGTAACTTTAGGGGGGTATGGAGGGGACTGCCCCCCCCCAACTTTTTTCTGGGTGGGGGACAGTCCCTCCGACTTTTTAGCCAAGTCAATAACAAATAATCATATAATGTTAATAATATGATAATATAATAATAAAAGCCTGAGATTATGGTAAGTGGGGAGAGCAGAGCACAGAGAAGGAAGATGTTAACCCTTTACCTATATTTCTGTGCATCTTGAGGGGACAGAATAGGTAGCAGCCTCAAGTGTCAGTGCAGAGAGAGAGCAGTGCTGATTGGTAGAGCAGGAGTCAGCAGGGGCTGCCTCACCAATCAGAACGCTGCTCACAGTCCAGCACACTCTGTATCTGGGTCTTTATCTTTCCCTCCAATTGGATACCACTTCCCCTGTGATCAGCCCTCATCAGAGAAGAAAAGCTCTTGCCGAATGCCAACTGCACCAGACTACATGTGACGGGTAAGGAGGGGACAATGGTGCTAGGCGTGCATGTGAGTAGGGTATGTACTGTATATGTGAGATGTGTATATACTGTACAACCTTGTGTCTAGCCATGTCACGTCTTCCCTGCACTTACGTTGTTTGAATAAATCTGACACCGTTTACTGTGGGACATCTGTCCTTGTTCCACTTTGTCAGTTTTAAATGCTACATATTTTAATATATATGGATAATCTTATACAAGTCTGAGCGCCACTGCTTGGTCCATGGCGTTTACCCTGTTTTCTTTGGGTTCCAGAAAAAGTTACCACATAGAAACATTAGAAAGCTTACATGTGACCCATCAAATATTCTTGTACCTAAGCTTGTACATAGCCACAGCATTCAGATACTATCCTTTCCTGAAAATACAAGCATGGCATTACTATGGAGGCCTGGCACAGAGGTGCTTCACAGGTTCTTCTAATGCCCTATCAAATGACATGGTCTACCAGCAATGTGTTCAGGAGTCAGGTGAACTCTCCAAATAGAAGCTAATTTCCCAGTTTCATCTTTTAAAAGTCTACCGGCTGCCTGTGGCCACATAGTACTTAGACGCTATTCTGCTGACAATGGATTTCAGAGGGACGCTAAATATGAAACGGACTGCTAAATGAGAATTGTAACTGTACCCAGGCCTGTATCTTGTCCGAGACGCTCAAGGTCCAGTGCCTATGGTGGCAATGGGCTCCTAACAAAAAGAAAATAACTTTTTATTCCGTTGATGCCCCAGATGAGCAAGTAGCGAGGAGCTCTGCCTCTTCTAAGTACTGACATCCTTTACTACATTGTTTCCTGGCCTTTTTTTGCATGAAGGTTGGAGGATCTAAGAAAAATCCTTTTAAAGTATAAGCAAAAGAGGACCAGAAAATACAGGATCCAAGACAGCAGACATGAGCCAAGGGCACTGTCCAATTTTGGCTCCTGTACTATCTGATCCACTTTTGCCCATACTCCAAAAGGAATTTGTCCTTGGATCCTCCAACCTTAGGGCTTGTTCACACGGCGTTTTCGGATCCGTGTTGGATCCAAAAACGCCGCAGCAATCGGATTCTAAACAAAGTCAACACGTATCCATCAGCAGCTGTGTTTTGGATGCGTGTTGGATGCAGCAGGATCGCACCCTATAGTTTTAAATAGGGCTCCTGCTGTGTCTTTCGAACCAAGAATTGACATGTCAGTTATTGGAACGGATCCGAAAGACGGAGTAAGACACGCATTGTGTGAACGCCGATGTGTGCTTCTAGTTAAAAGCAATGTAAATCACATTGCTCATTATTAGATACGTGTTTGGGGTCGGACTGGTGGATTTAAACATGTATGTAACACGGAGTAAAACACGCTGTGTGAACATACCCTTAATGCGTGCCTGAATAGTTCCAATTGAACACCTAAGGGAAAAAACAACATCTGACCAGACCCTATCAGAAAAATCCGACATGGAGCAGCAATCCAAGGCGAAACCTCCGCTTTCTGGCGAGAATTTTATCTTGGCAGAGACGGTTTTCGCGTATGATTTGGACACAGATTAGCCTCATATTAATAGAGCTAACCCGCATCACACCTACCAAGATGGATCCACTTTAAAGAATGGACACGTCCTTTCTATTTTTCCACTTCTTTTTAGATTTGTGGTTTGAAAAGTCTACGCTGTGATTCATCATCATGTGAACTACAGTGCAGATTGGCCGTTCAAATGAATGGTCGTTGGATTACACAAGGATTTTAACATGGAATTTGAGGCAGAATCTGCATTAAATTCCAAGCTAAAATCTGTTGTGTGAACATCTTCTTTCTGATAATCACCTGATTTGATTACGTGATTGTGACTCATAGGGGGTGTTCACACAGTGTATTTTTGTGCATATTTCGTGCTAAAATATGTGTCGAAAAATTCCCAAAACAATGTACAATACACTTCTCATAGATAACAATGTAAAATATGCATCGTCAATCACACAACACGTACTTTACTCTCGTACTTTTGCCCACGTCTGAGAAGAATGTAGTGTGCAGGGAGGGGCTCAGATCAGTCTGTGTCAGGGCTTCATGGAATCAGGGCCGTTCCTAGGGTAAATTGCACTCGAGGTGAAGAAATTTGCCCCCCTTCCGTAACATAATGCGACACATTGCATCACCATCAACCAAATCTAAAATGTACAAAAAGCTTTAACACAATGTGCTATGTATAAAACTACTAAATAATAGTCATACAGTTACCAAATAACACCGCTGCACAAAACCAGAATCCTAAGACCACATATCACCAGCACACAGTGACCGAATAATACCACCACACCATCACCACATATCACCAGCACACAGTGACCGAATAATACAAACTGACCATTACTGAGTATAAACTATTATACTACCGCCAATATTACCGGCATACAGTTACCATACAGTGTTGGATACCAGCTTTACACAGGCTCTGCAGACATATAAATGATTACATTAAAGTTATATCTAGTGACTCACAGGAGACGTCTCTGAATAGTTGGTCTCTTTCTCTTCTTCATCTCCATCTGTCCCAGACACCATGACGACTACTCCCGACTTCACTGTAAAATTTACAAAACAAACATCTTAGACTCCTCACTTTATCAGCACTTCTCTACCAATTCCTATCTCTATACAAACTCCCCATCTATAGCACCTCATATGGTAGTCAGGTAGGTGCCCCCCTGTAGTCAGGTGGTAGCCCCCTTGTAGCCAGGTGACGCTCCCTTGTAGCCAGTAGATGCCCCCTTGTAGCCAGTAGATACCCTTGTTGCTAGTAGATACCCCTGTAGCCAGTAGATACCCTTGTAGCCAGTAGATGCCACCTTGTAGCCAGTAGATGCCCCTGTAGCTAATTATAAAATGTAAAAAAAAGTACTCACCTCAGTCCGCACGTCCCGGTCCGGAGCTGCTGAGCGGTGTAAGCGGCGCGACATCATCACGCCGCTTACACTGCACGCAGCTCCCAGGGATCTCCTCCGCCGGCATAGCTGCTGACCGAGGAGACCCAGCGTCGCAGGGGGCGCGTGAAAGCTGTGTGCCCCCTGCAACGCTGATACATACAGGGGAGAAGGCAGGACGGGAACGATCCGTCCTGCCTCCTCCCTGTACTGGTAGGCTGCTGACTCTGCGCGACTGTTATAAAACAGCAGCGCAGAAACAGGGGCTATCCTCCGGGTGGGCGAGGCGAGAGCCCGTGGCGCCCCCCTCAGGTGAGCGGAGCGATTGCCCACCCCTAGGAACGGCCCTGCATGGAATAAAGCCAGCAACCTAAAGTCTGGCCTGTGTTCATACACTACAAAGAATTGACATGTCAATTCTTTCAGGCATAGATGCGCCATAGAAGAGTAAAGTATAGGAAGCAGAATTCTGCCTCGGACTATTGCGCATCCTATTTGCATTGAAATTCTGCACTTGTAAGCACGTTACGTCAACAGCGCAACAAATGCGTTGCCACAATATGCAGAGTGTGAACACTCCCTTAAGAGCTTAGTGGCTCTTTTTAATCCTGGATATTGTAATAAATTTATTCGGAAGTATACCCACTGGGGAAGGGACCAGCCTTATAGTGAGCCTATATACCAGTATATACTAACCAAGAGTTATGCTGCCTGAACCAAGTGCAGTGCTCCTCAACATACAATATTAATTGGTTCCAAAATGATCATTGTATGGTGAAATGTTTGCATGTTGAAACAGTGACTCTATAGAAAATTGGTAATTGGTTTCGAGGCCCCAAAATGTCCTCAACATAATGCAAAATGAAGGTTAAAGAAAATGAAGCAGATAACGAACACCGATAAAGCAAGTCTTATAATATCAAGCCTGTTCAGTGTTTGGGACATTGTATGTTGAAAATATTGAATCATGAGGTCATCATACCTTGAGGGAGCACTGGTTGAAAATGTCACGTTCTATGCAATTATCATTATATTCTGCTAGTGCACAGATGCATTCTACTACCAGTACTGTCATTGAGGTTAGCTAGTTACTCATGTTGGTCCAGACACATGCTTCAGACATATCTCTTGTAACTACAGACTGGGGAAATTGGGCAACAGCAACAAGAAAATAGTCTATGTTGACTAATGCCTCTCAGACAAAACCACGCTGTTCTAAGCAGTGGCTGCCCGTCCTATTTCTGTGGAAAGATCAGAGCTGTACATAATGGTTTCTGTTACCTTATGCTGGTCACATGCGTCTTTAAGGGGAACTTACCATATTTTCCTCAGGGTTCTTGCTATATTGGTGGTAATCTAGTAGTAGCCCCTCAATGCTCTTTTAGAGAATGGTTCAAAAAAAAGAAATTACTTATGGCACTGTTAGGGCTTGTTCACACGACGTTTTTGTGATCTGTTTTACGGATCCGCAAAACGGATCTAACAATTGTCAGTGTGATTATCATTGAGTTAAATGGCAAAAGCGCATCGCCATTCTCACGGGAGATCGGCGATGCGCTTTTCAGATCCGCTTTAAGAATTAACATGTCAATCCTTATTGCGGTTTACGCAAGTGAAAGCCCATAGGAGATAATGGAGTCCGCTTTTGCCACCTGTCCAAAAGCGCTCCACACTCCGGGTACGTATCAGCGGTGCTTTGCATCTTGAAAGCGGATGCGAAAAGCGCAGTTGGCGGCCGGATGGGGCATCGGCGGTGAGCGGCAGCGGCTGGATGGACGGGGCATCGGCAGTGAGCGGCGGCGGCTGGATGGACGGGGCATCGGCAGTGAGCGGCAGCGGCTGGATGGACGGGGCATCGGCGGTGAGCGGCAGGGCCCGGAGGAGGGCATCGGCAGTGAGCGGCAGGGGCTGGATGGACGGGGCATCGGCAGTGAGCGGCAGCGGCTGGATGGACGGGGCATCGGCGGTGAGCGGCGGCCGGACGGAGCATCGGCGGTGGCGGCTGTATGGACGGGGCATCGGCGGTGAGCGGCGCTGGCGGCTGGATGGACGGGGCATCGGCGGTGAGCGGCGGCCGGACGGAGCATCGGCGGTGGCGGCGTGGCGGTGGATGGACGGGGCATCGCGGTGAGCGGCGCTGGCGGCTGGATGGATGGGGCATCGGCGGTGAGCGGCGCTGGCGGCTGGATGGACGGGGCATCGGCGGTGAGCGGCGCTGGCGGCTGGATGGACGGGGCATCGGCGGTGAGCGGCGCTGGAGGGCTGCGGATGGACGGGATGGCGGCTGGCGTGGACAGGTGAGGTGTTGGAGGGGATCGAGGAAGGCTGGGGGACAGGTGAGGTGCTGCAGGAGGATGGCTGGCTGGCCAGGTGAGGTGTTGCAGGGAGATGGATGGAAGGCTGGCTGGCTGGACAGGTGAGGTGCTGCAGGAGGATGGTGGCTGGCTGGACAGGTGAGGTGTTGCAGGGGGATGGATGGCTGGCTGGCTGGACCGGTGAGGTGCTGCAGGGGGATGGATGGATGGCTGGCTGGCTGGACAGGTGAGGTGCTGCAGGGTGAATTGCAGCTGGGGAGGTGAATTGCAGCTGGGGAGGAGAGAGCCAGGGAGAGGGGGAGAAGTGGAGAGGGGGGGGGGGAGAGAGGGGGAGAGAGTGAGATAAAAAACGCATCCGGAAAGCGGATCCGTAAAATGCAACTGGAAAAAGCATGCAATACAGAGCCAAATAAAGTATCAACTGTTGCATTTTTCGGATCCGCTAATTCTATTTTGTGTGATGCTTTTTTGGATGTATTATGCACCAAAATACATACCAATGTTTTTTAAGCTATTGGGTAACCGAATGAAATGCATATAAAAAGACGTGTCAACAGTCACACCCATAGTGTCCTATTGTTTTGCATGGGACTATGCACCTTTAAGGGCCGTTCACACGGCTTATTTTGGGCCCGGATTGCAGCTGTATTGCGCGCCGTACTGCGCTGCAATACGGCTGCAATCCATCCCAGCCATTACGATAATCCACAGTTCTCATAGAGAACTGTGGATTCAGTCTCTCCTGCTCGCTCGGCGAATCCGCCGGGGGGGGGGGGAAATTGACATGTTCATTATCCCGGCGGAATACGCGCTGTGGATAATGAAAGTCTATGGGTCCGGCGGGCAGTGCCCCCGCCCAGCCCCCGCCCCTTATCCAAGCCGTATTGCTGGCGGAATCCGTACCGCAATTACGGCTTGAATAAGCCGTGTGAACCGGCCCTTAGGCCATGTTCACACGGCTTAACTGCGGGACGTAATTACGCCCCGCAATTACGCTGTGTGGCCGGAGGCGGGGCGGGAGCGAGCGGGGGGCCGGCACTTCACCGGCCCATAGACTTGCATTACCAGCGGCGCGTATACGCCGCTGGTAATTCACATATCACTTTCTCCCCCCGCGCCGGATTCGCCGAGCAGGGAGAGGAGACGTAATCTATAGTTCTCTATGAGAACTGTGGATTACCATAATGGCTGGGCCGTTTTCAGCCCGTAATTTGCGCACTTCGGCGCGTAATTACGGACCGAAATATGGCCCATTTTAAGCCGTGTGAACATAGCCTTAGTGTATTTTTTTTATGTGCCATTCCATGCATTATGCAATGCATAAAGAAAACAAGAGTGAATGTCAGTTCTTGGTGCGCAACACGTGTTATGCTACAATGGAGACTCAATGTGGGATGGCAAAAAATGTACCAAATTAGACATGTAGTTTGTTGGCATGACAAAAAATGCATAAAACAAAATGAAAATTCTGTTTGCACTGAAAAACGCATGAAAATATGCATAGAAAAAGCACCAAAAATGCATAAAAAGAGGCATTAAAGATAGAAACACATGAAAATGCCTAGAATAAAAGTTTCTCCTGTGAAATATGTGCTTATTTTACACCATGTGAACATAGCCTTAGGTTAACTTTATATGGGTCAAAGTTTCTGCAGAAAACAGTCTGCCATTTCTACAAAAATCTACATGGAAATGTGCAAAATGAATCACCGCAGGATCGTTCCTATTTCTCTGCAGATAAAAGAACAACTGATGATGTAAAATAAAATAACAAGCATTCCCGTTACCAACATCCCGGCAGCCGCTTGCCAAGTCTTCTCCTGGCCCCTGCCAGTCCCTGTTCTTCATACTCCAGCGATGACATGTTGAGACGCAACTGCTGCAGCCTCATTAGCATGTGACGACACAACACATCATCACTGGAGGGCTGTAAATAGAGACGGGCTGGTCAGGTGAGGATAGTGGCTTTTTGTCGGTGTTTTTATTTTATTTTTTTTGGGGGGGGGGTGTTTTTTCTGTTTTTTTTTATCTAACAATCTGTAGGGACTCCATAGTAAAAATCACACCTACTGGAACTATTTGCAGTTTATGACCCCCTGTTAAAGTCCCAAAGTAAAAACGGAAACACGGCCATACTCACAGCTCAAAGGCTGGAATGAGACTGAACCAATCGAATTGTAGTGGCGTAACAGGCTGTGAGTCAGTATGGTGTAGCACCCATTTGTATAATACTGGCACCCGTTTAACGTTTTATCTATATGCAATTAGAATACACGCAACCGCCTCCATCATATATTGAAGGCATGTGAGCGGTTGTCTTACGGGTATTTTTGCATTTGTGCAATCTCCCAATGTATTGTACTGTGGCTTTTTTGCATGCTGTGTGGATAGGTGTCAGTTTAATGTGCAGTACGGTTGTTCCTCTAGTGGTGAGATGTATGGGCTACCGCAGGGGTCTCAAACTGCGGCCCTCCAGCTGTTGGAAAACCAACTCCCATCATGCCCCACTGTTATAGATTATATAAATGCATGATGGGAGTTGTAGTTTCCCAACAGCTGGAGGGCCGCAGTTTGAGACCCCTGGGCTACTGCCTAGCAATCAGATGCACCTGTGTATTTTCCTCAAGTAGCATGAGGGCTGCTGTTGCCTCTCTGCTGGGTTCAGCCTCATTCCAGCCTTTGAGCTGTGAGTATGGCCGTGCTTCTGGTTTTTCTTTGAGAAATGAATGTCCTATTTTTTTCTGTAAATCCTGTTAAAGTCCACTGAAAAAATCCACAACAAATCCTTGGACTGTCTGCAGATGAAATGTCTTGCTGTGGATTTCAAAATCTAGAAAGCAGGTCAATTTTCACGTAGAAATATTCTGCTTCAAGTGAATTACATCTGTTAACCCCTTAAGCCGAACGCCTGAAAAGTAGTTAATGACCAGAATTTTTTTTTAGTTTTTGCCTCGTTGCGTTTCAACAGTTGTAACTTTTTTATATTTTCAATTACGCAGTTGTATGAGGCCTTGTTTTATTCGAGACGAGTTGTACTTTATGGGGGAATAGTTTAATTTCACTTATAAATAATTGCAGTATTTTTTATTTTTTTTACACCATTCACATTTCACACTTAATAACTTGTTATATTCTACAGGTTATTACGGTCATGTGGATACCAAATGTGTAGGTTTTTTTTGTGCTTGTAATTTATGCACAATTATTATTTATTAAATATTTCTATTTTATTTATTTATTTTTTTTTTTTTACACTTTATGTTTTTTTTTTTTTTTTACTTTTTTTTTACTCCCATGAAGGAAGAACTGTAACATTTTTTTAATTTTTTTTTTTTTTTTACACTTAGTAATGTATTAGCATATTCATATATGCTAATACATTCTAATCTGTGTCAGACTGACACAGGCAGTGATTAGGACAGCACAAAGTGCATACTAGTCACTGGCTTAGTACACAGACAGCTCTGGGGCCACTCTATGTCCCCAGGGCTGACAGAGCAGGGGAACCCTTTGATTGCGCTGCGGTAACGCACCGCCGCAAACAAAGAGTTAAAGCATCGGGTTGCGGAGGTGTCCTCCGCTACCCGGTGCTCGCAGGGGATGCTCTGGGATCGGGGCTGTGTAGTACAGCCCCGATCCCAGCGCAATTGCGGCGCTGGGCGTCGCAAACCCAGAAGTCTGCAGCGACGTCTAAAGAAGTCGCTGCAGACGAACAACCCGCACCAGCTGACGTCTAAAGTCGGCGGGCGGTCTTTAAGGGGTTAAAGTCTCCTCCACATGTATTGTAATTTATTGCAGATTTTTCGTGCACAATTCTGCAAGGAAATTCTGCAGCAAATACATGTGAATTCAACCTTCGTGTTATGGATTGTGGCTAAGAATACAGCAGCACTCCATACCTATAATGGAAAGGTAAGTTACTGACTTAGCGGAAATTCCTCTGTACCAGGAAGCGAAGATCAGCAGGGATCCTGGTCATGTCAGAATGGCAGCAGCACGCGACGGTTTAACTTTATTCCAACACATCAGTCTCTCTTACATAAAAATGAGCCCTGGGCAATAACCCCTTTATCCTAATGAGATGCTGTGATGTGCAAGACAACCCAGAAATACTGTTGAAATAAATACAACTGAAAAACATCTATTGAGGGTTATTGGTGCCCAAAAAGATCTAAAAGATATTTTTTCTCTCTGTACAGTAGATGTTTACTCAGACCTGTGATAAGGCAGAAAATTCACCTTAACCCTCATTGTGCCAGTTTCCAAATTCATGTTTAGCCCGGAAACATGACTCCTGACATCATTCAGATTCCTCTTTATTTTAGTTCACACACACAGCTTTTTACGCAGGTGCTCAGAGGCGTGGGAACAGTAACAGAATCACCATTGCTTCATATTACAATTGGAAAAATCATTGGCTTCATTTATTCATAACACAGGACTATTGGTTACCCTGTAATAATCAAACTTCTTTTATAATCAAAGCTTCTGAATGTAAGGGTATGTTCACACAGCTTAACTGTGGGGCGTACAGTACGCCCCGCAATTACACCGGGTCTTCAGGAGTCGTGAATAAAAGACATGTCCCTTATCTCCCTCCGCGGCGTATTGTACGAGTGGGGAGAGGAGGCGTAATCCATAGTTCTCTAGGAGAACTGTGGATTACCGTAATGATTGAGAAGCATTTCTCAATAGATGGCGAAATGCATCCCAAAATAAGCCGTGTGAACTTACCCGTAGGTGGTGACCTTTTAATAATTGTGTTACCCATCACCGGATGCTCAAATCTGGTCATTTCTAGGCATTTGCTGAGGTATCGAATAGAATTGTTTAAGCTCTGTCTACACTGCACAGAAAAACGTCAGTTTTTTCAGCGTTTTTCGTTTTCTAAAAACGCTGGAAAAACGACTTTAATCCTCTCCCATAGACTCTAATGTAAAACCCTCCTGCTGTCTACACTGAGCTTCTTTTCTGCTCGTTTTTTTCACTGGTCGTATTTTGCAACATGTTCTAAAAAACGCCAGAGCTGGGCAGAAAATTTACTACAGGAGTCTATGGAAAGCGGCGGATGTCTTTTGGTGCGTTTTTTGCCGCGATTTTTCAATGAAAACCCTCCCAGGAGACCCAAGTCCCACCTATAATGGGTGTTAATAAAGGTTATACCTGATTAAATTTTTCATACAAGTGTCTGATGTGTCCTTTTTTTGTACCTTTTGTAATAAAATGATCATGCTTTGGTCGCTAACGATTTTTGCGCAATTCATATATTTTTTGCTAAAAATAAGTTTTTTATGGATTTTGGCGTCAGAATTAAATTTTTTGTGGATTTTGGCGCTAAAATCTTTTTCTTAACATATTTTGGCGCTAATAAAGTTCTCACTTGACGCTAAAAATACGTTTTTTTACGGACGTTTTTATGCTAAAATCCTTTTCTTAACTTTATAAGCGCCAAAATATGTTAAGAAAAGGATTTTCGCACCAAAATCCGTAAAAAAACGGATTCTTGGGCAAAAACTGTAAATTTGTATATTTGGTGTCAGAAGCGAGAACTTTATTAGCATCAAAATCCGTAAAATTACGGATTTTAGCACCAAAATCCGTTAAATTGACTATAGGGCCAAAATCCATAAACGTATTTTTGGCGATAAAAGCGAGAACTTTATTAGCGCCAAAATCAGTAAAAAATGCAGATCTTAGCGCCAAAATCCGTAAAAAAGTTGACTTTAGGGCCAAAATTCGTAAAAAAATTTATTTCTTGCGGCAAACACGAGATAACTCTATCCGCGCCAAAACCGTAAAAAATGCAGATCTTAGCACAAAAATCCGTTAAAAATGGCCTCAAGGCCAAAACCCATAAAAAAATGTATTTTTGGCGACAAAAGCGAGATAGCTTTATTAGCGCCAAAATCCGTAAAAATGTAGATCTTAGCACCAAAATCCGTTAAATGGACTTTAGGGCCAAAATCCGTAAAAAAATGTATTTTTGGCGACAAACGCAAGATAACTTTATTAGCGCTAAAATCCGTAAAATGACTACAAGATGACATATAAATGCAATAATGTGCTTTATCCCCTTTTGTAGGGCAGAGTTATATCCAATGGCTTAATTTATGCATACATTAAAAAACAGGCCTTGTAAAAAAAACCCAAAAAATGCAAATTGCAGCAAAAAAATGCCGTTTTTTCAGCTGCTTGTGACAGGCAGTGGACAGAAAACTCAGTTTCATGAACGTTTTTAGTAATTCGTTTTCGGGTCGTTTTTTTTCCACTGCAGTGTAGACATAGCCTAACTTGTTCTTTTGAATGGTAGGAAAAGCAGGCTGGGGGTCTGGATTATTAACTAGCAAGAGTGGTGTCTTATCAACTGGGAGAATTTTATAGTCTTAGGAACAACAGAAATTGCTGACATATTAAAACAATTTATCTAAAACCGCCATACTAATAAACAATATGTACCAGTTGCAATCGGTGTCCAATAGAAGAATAGGTCGTTTCGGATGAATATGACTAAAGCAACTAGTAGCCTTGTTTATACTTATGGGAACACCCAGTCCTTGATAAGCAATAATACTGTGAGAGAAGGAATAAGCAGAAGTTTTGGGGGGGAAGGTGATAAGGAAGTGCAGCTCTCAGCATAATGGAAATATACTGCATACAGAAGAGCAGCTTGTCAGCCATATTTTAAATCTGCAAACTTTTAATGCTCTTCACAGAACTATAGATTTTCTGAAAGAATATCCATATCACATGTGCAGTACAAGGCCTTGTGCAATTAGCTTAATTACATTGTGTTTTTCTACAATTCTGACAAAATCGTCTTTCATTATCGTAATCGGTGCAGAAATGCAGATGAAAACACTGCTGTGACATCACGACATATTACCTACTGTATCTGAAACCTTTGAGATGTCAAAGCATTTGCCTAATGGAAACCCATTTGTGATTTCAATGCAGCTTCCGTGATTGAAACTAAATTGTAAAACCCCAGTCATTTACCCGACTGAAACATACTTCTGATGTCCTAGCATTTTACTAGATGGAAACACGTTTGTGATGTCACTGCAGCTCACCAGACACAGTTGTGTCACAGCTACCGACTAGACAAGCCTGTGATTTCACAGTAGCTTAAGTCCTGGTAGATCCGCAGATATCCATATCCCCTTGTACAGGACATGAATAGTTTAGCGGCGCACTGATTTCTAAGCAGTATCCATAGACTATCTCACTTATATTCCCTGGAGGATGTGAACTTAAAGGGGTTGTCTCGCTACAAAGAATAGCTTTCAAATTGAAGGGAACACAAAATAAAGACATTTTCCAAATATATTGCTTTGTTCCTCTGTTTTCCCTAAGGAGATACAAGTGAATTTATGACCTCCCTGGCTATTTCAGTTCCCTCAGTAATGGACCTGTAAACAATTCTCCCCCTGCTGTTTGTTCAATGAGATAACAGTGAGTGATGTCATCACACTGGTTGCTGCAGTGTCCTGTGCTGCTCAGCAGTTAAAAGCTTGATTTATGTAAAATAAACAGAACTGTAATTAGGGCTTTTGTTTTGGGGATCAGATAAGAAGTCCTGTTAGTAGTTTGAGAAGCTAATCTGATCTAATTAGCATCTGAAAGCACAGCAGGAACCAGACCAGCATGGAGCTGTATGCAAATGAGTCAGTCTGAACCAGGAAGTGACAGAGTATTTCATTCATGCATTCTCTGAAACTCTGAAGGGAGACAACTCCTTTAAGTTCTAATGAAGAGAAGAAACCACTCATTTTGGGTCCTTTTGCTTGCAATGGTTGCACAAACAGTACTTCCACCCCTGCTCCAAACTTTCTAAATTATACATACTAATTAGTAAATGTTTTTTTTATTTCAATCTTATATCGTCCCATTTGGTTTTTTTTTTTTTTTTTATTCTTTACAACTTCTAGTTGGCTATAGGCATAAGTTAGGTATCAGTGGCATAAAAATGACTGTTCAGCTTCGCTAAAATACCACATGGTTCGGTAGAGGAAAATAGATAAGCATTTAGCTCTGGTGCTGCTCAGAGAAAGCAAAAAGATCAAAAGACTTGAAATCCACTCAGTTTCTCCCAATGACATTTAGGTCATTTGGGCTATCACATGCAACAAAAATCGCAGGTGTTAAATAAAACATGGCTGCTTCTTGTGGTGTTAAAAGATTACTGCAAACCAATTGCAAAAGTGCTTATTTTTACTGTCCCCATCATTAGAGATATGATCTTTATAGTGAAAAAACCCTTAAAGGGTGTTAGGAGCTTGGCGACATTAACGGGTATTCCCATTTCATTTATTAGTTTTAAACATGTAGGCAAAGACTATTACCAAATACATTTGGTAATACATTTCTGTTCTGATTTTGCTTCTCATCAGAGCAAATCTTATCTCCTGCTTGTGTACACAAACTTCCCTAGGTTACCAATCAGCAATGATTTTGGCATCAATCCCTACTGCATCTTATCAGAAGGACGGAGCTTGTTTACATATTTTAACCTTCAAACTTTAACCCTGTAGAGCTCTGTAGCCTTCTGACCTACTGTTAAGAAAACTCCAGCACCTATGTCCCTCTAACAGGCTCAGCTGATATGCCAGTCACTGCTATAGAACTACCAACAGCCTGAACAGGAAGTGTGAGTTTGAAGCTGGGTGAGAAGAGTAGGTTCTGTGAAACCGTATATTGAGAAAACCCTTTTAAGTATATTTGGTGAATTTTGTCCCTTGGTATCTTCTCTGTGGAAAAAAAGTTATGTATCAATTATGTTTCATGGGGATAAACCTCCAGATTTTAATCATAAATGGCACATGTTGAGTTAATATGTCAGTCAAGCTACCAAATAACTATTTCAACCAAATACAAGTCTATGGTCCTTTCTGTCTCTATTGTTAGAAAAAAAAAAGAATCAATCTGAAAAAAACTGAATCAACCAGAACTGCCACTTCCATCCTTCATATGATACTCAAGTAACTCATGCGGACATATATGGGTCTTACCATTTCATTCCTTGCGCCTCTTCTATGTGGTATGGTTAGCTCTCCAAGGTTCTGCCTTATTTTGTCAGAAGTGTTATTCTTTGCCCCAGCATGGGGACCTTATGTGGTCTACATTGGAATGTGTGTTTTTTTTTTTTATCGCTTCTGCAATAAATTCTCTTAAAACTAAAAATTATTGTATTTTGCTAAAACATCTTCATGTAACGAAAAGATACAGAAGTCCCTCAACATACATTATTAATTGGTTTCAGGGCAACCATTGTATGTTGAAACTGTTACTCTATAGAAAACTGGTAATCCGTTTTGAGGCCCCAAAATGTCACCTAAAAGACGATTCAAGAAAGTTACGCAGATAACGGATGCAGACAATGCAAGTCCTTCCATATAACAGAAAGAGCTGTTGGAGGCTGGAAATCAATTTCTATGATTGGGATAGAAGCTTCTTTGGGTCATGTACTATACATACAATGTACCAGAAAATGGGGCCCTCACCTGGTGAACAAAGGAGCCACTCAGCATGGCCCACGTAAAGAACAATGCAGGACATTTAGTACCGCACTGTAATGTACAAATAATAATAATCTTTATGTATATAGCTCAACATATTCCCCAGAACTTTACAATATAGAGGGTATAAGTACAGACCAAAGACGGACATTACACAGTGAAAGCTACTTACAGATGAGACACAAGGTGTGAGGGCCCTGCTCGCAAGAGCTTACAAGCTATGAGGGTGCCTGGGGGGAGACAACGGGGGAGAAGTGCTGAATATACAATGGTCCAGCCATGTTTTATAAATATGGGGTGGTTAACATAAAAATTTGGTGAACCGGCCCCCGTGACAGTACATTTATATACAGATAAGTGCCTGTGAGTGCCCAAGTGTAGAGAGAAGTGTGTGTGATAGAAGGTGTGGGTTAGCAATTAGGGGTTTTGGCCTGCCTAAAAAGATGTATTTTCAGGACACTCTTAAAACGGCAGAGGCTGGGGTTGTGCCTGATGGTACATGGTAGGATGTTCCAGAAAATGGATACAGCACGTGCAAAATCTTGAAGACGGGCATGGGAGGTTCGGAGTATTGTGGTCTGTAGTATGATGTACGAGCGGAGAGAACGGGTAGGGTGGTAGACCGAGATGAGGGCGGAGATGTAGGGAGGAGCAGCACTGTGGAGAGCTTTATGGGTGAGTGTGATGAGTTTATACTGTATCCTGTACTGCAGCGGTCACCAACCTTTTTTCTACCAGGGCCCGGTTTTATACCAGACAATTTTTCCACGGCGTGGTGGGGGCGGAGTTATTAGGGGCGGGGTTATGAACGGGGCTGGATGTTTAGAATCACACACAAAGAAAAACCCCCCAATAAAGTGTATACTGTGTTATTTTAGGGGTATAGTATGGGGTAACCAGTATTTTATAACAGCAGACTGATTGTCAGCTCTGAGTCAGTATTATATTAATGCTGATCCACAGAGCTGACAGTCAGTCTGCAGTAATATTGATCAGCATTATACATATATATATAAAATATATATATATATAATATAATATTTAATGATATAATATAGTATATATATACATTAGTATACAATATACTATAAAAGATAAATCAGCCCGTTCATTTATAGAGATATGTCCCCTGTAGTAATTGATATATAAATACATGCCCCACCAGTTTAATAGATAAAAATACATTCCCCCCCCAGTAATTAGATAAATACATGCCCCCTCCAGCAATGATAGATAAATACATGCCCCCTCCAGGAATGATAGATAAATACATGCCCCTCCAGCAATGATAGATAAATACATGCCCCCTCCAGTAATGATAGATAAATACATGCCCCCTCCAGTAATGATAGATAAATGCATGCCCCCTCCAGTAATGATAGATAAATGCATGCCCCCTCCAGTAATGATAGATAAATGCATGCCCCCTCCAGTAATGATAGATAAATACATGCCCCTCCAGTAATAAATGCATACACCTATGTAAAATACATGCCCCTCCGTAATAAATAATACATGCCTCCTCCATTAATATATGCCCCTCCAGTAATAATAAATACATGCCTCCTCCAGTAATAATAAATACATGCCCCTCCAGTAATAATAAATACATGCCCCCTCCAGTAATATATGCCCCTCCAGTAAAAATATATGCCCCTCCAGTAATAATAAATACATGCCCCCTCCAGTAATAGATAAATACATGCCCCCTCCAGTAATAGATAAATACATGCCCCCTCCAGTAATAATAAATACATGCCCCCTCCAGTAATAGATAAATACATGCCCCCTCCAGTAATGATAGATAAATACATGCCCCCTCCAGTAATGACAGATAAATACATGCCCTTCCAGTAATAAATACATGCCACCTCCAGTAATAATATAAATACATGCCCCCTCCAGTAATAATAGATACAGACATGCCCCCTCCAGTAATAATAAATACATGCCCCCTCCAGTAATAATAAATACATGCCCCCTCCAGTAATAATAAATACATGCCCCTCCAGTAATAATAAATACATGCCCCCTCCAGTAATAATAAATACATGCCCCCTCCAGTAATAATAAATACATGCCCCCTCCAGTAATAATAAATACATGCCCCCTCCAGTAATGATAAATACATGCCCCCTCCAGTAATGATAAATATATGCCCCCTCCAGTAATGATAGATAAATACATGCCCCCTCCAGTAATATGCCCCCTTAGTATATGCCCCCTTAGTAATATGCCCCCTTAGTAATATGCCCCCTTAGTAATATGCCCCCTTAGTAATATGTCCCTATAGTAATACGCCCCATAGTAATATGCCCCCCATAGTAATATGGCCCTCCAGTAATATGTCCCATAGTAATATGGCCCCGTAGTAATATGCCCCCATAGTAATATGCCCCCCAGTAATATGGCCCCCAATAATATGCCCCCCACTAATATGGCCCCCAGTAATATAGCCCCCATAGTAATATGCCCCTCCACTAATATGCCCCCCATAGTAATATGCCCCCCATAGTAATATGCCCCCCATAGTAATATGCCCCCATAGTAATATGCCCCTCCAGTAATATGCCCCTCCAGTAATATGCCCCCCCAGTAATATGCCCCCCATGGTAATTTGCCCCCATGGTAATATGCCCCCCATGGTAATATGCCCCATAGTAATAAAAAAAAAAGAGAGAGAGAGCGTTACTCACCATCTCCAGATCCCTGCAGAGCTCCGCCTCCTCCCAGCGTCCGACGAGACCCAGCGGCGGCGGGTGTGACGTCACTGCTGCATCACACTCCCTGCGCCGCTCATCGTTGGAGTTGCGGAGCTCTGTGAACGCCGCATGACAATGATAGGGAGAGCAGGGCCGGTAATGCACCGCTCCTGGATTCGCTATAGTGAAGCTGCCGCACGACGTGCGCAGCCACTATCTCTGCACCGCCGGATAACAGCCGCCATGCAGAGCAGATGCCGACCGCCCGGACTGGAGAGAAAGATGAGCCTGGCTGCTGCGTTCAGGACAGATTGGAGAGAGGAGAGTTTACAGAGAGGGAGACCGATAAGCAAGGAGTTACAGTAATCAAGACGAGAAATAATAAGAGCGACAATGAGAGTTTGAGTTGTTTCCACAGTGAGAAAAGGACGGATTCTGGAGATGATCTTGAGGTGCAGGTGACAGGAGCAGGCAAGGGATTGTATATACGGGGTGAAGGTCAGATCAGAGTCTAGAATAACCCCAAGACAGCGGGCCTGCTGCCTAGGAGTTATGGTGGTGCCACACACTGAGAGAGAAATAGCAGGGGGGTGGGGGTTGGTTAGTAGATGGTGGACAAACAAGAAGTTCAGTCTTAGAGAGGATTAGTACAAAGGCGCTACTAGACCGCCAATCACTGCATGTACTGCACTAATGCAGAGGATTTAGACATAAAGGGGACATGTATGAAAGCGGTCCAGGTGTAAGACTCTTTGTTGCCCATAGCAACCAATCAAGGCTCCACTTTCATTTCAGATAGTGCTCTGAAAATATGGAAGGGGAGCTATAAATGGTTGCTATGTGCAACAAAGACCGTCTTAGACTTTTCATACATGTGGCACAAAATGTTCAAGATGATTGACTGAATAAGTGTGAAGCCACACTCAACATACAGTGTCCAAGGAAACACTATTATATGTTGAGAATATTGTATCCTGAGGCCATTGTATCTTGAGGGACCACTGTATATTAAAAGTACTTTCTTCTAATCACAATACCATTAAAAACATTTAGAATGGTTGTCTTTTTAAGTAAACCTTACAAAAAGGGCATGAATGGTCTTGGGAGAGCTGTTCTATTATGGGTCTGAGGCAAAGTAAGTATAAGGGCATGTTCACACGATGGATTTGGCTGCGGGTTTCAATGCGGTTTCCGCGGCCAAAACCTCGTCCAAATCGCGCCCAGTTAAGTAACATGGTTTCCTATGGGAAACCGCGTTACTGTTCACACACGTTGACAATTCTTGACAGGGAGTCCTCAGCGTGGCGGCCGCGCGGTGTCGCCGCGATTGGTGGGCGGTGGCTGGCGGCGCAGTTTTCCCCCTGCCTATTTGCATGGGGGCAAACCCTCACCGCAAGCCACGCCCCAAACCAAGCCCCACCCGCGCCGCGACCACGCCCAGTGCGCGTGCCGCAAATCCGCGTCGGGTTTGCGGCGAGGTTAGGACGAGGTTATGGCCACAGGAACCGCGGCCAAAACCTCCCTGTGAACGAGGCCTAACAGTGCACTCATCACTCATCACAGACTCTGCTGTTTGTTGTACAATAGGAATCAATAGTAACAGATGATGCATTGTGATGTAAAAACATGTGACCAGGGCCTAAGCTTAGTTTTAAGGGCCACATTGTCTGAACCATTCCGTTTGTTTAGCAATGTCACTTTTCGATTGTCTGCAAATCATTGCTGTGTGATTCCTCCTGGGCAATAATATAACACCTATACCATGTGCCATTTATAATGCTAGTGTCTTCTTAGCAAAACTTTTGGCACCAACTTAGGCTCCAGAACCAGGTAGTGTCTGCTCACCCTATAGCTACATCCCTTGCCACAGGACTGTTAGGTACAGTATATGCTACTACTGTGAATACTATGAACAGAGTAATCTAGGCCTTGGAGGGTAGTACTGATATAATACTGCAAGCAGGCTTGGACTGGCCTACATGGCAATAACCCCCAATGGGCCCCTGAGCATGGCAGACCTGGAGTTGTTTTTAAACTGCATATACATCCTCAGAAGAGGCAAAAAGCAAGAGGCAGAGTATAGGAGGCATGTACAGTACTTTACAGTAGCTGTAGGGTGCGCCTCTTAAATAAACTCCGCCCAGAAACAGCTCAAGTTGTGGACCTCTAGAATGAACTCCACCTGTGGGTCCTAGACATCCCAGTCTGACACTGACAGCAAGTAATAGTACTATAATGTTTTATATTCTGGTAATGTCTACAGCCACCACACAAGTACCAATTTCATAATATGGACATATAATAGTGCCCTAAATCAGGGGTCCCCAACCGCCGGTCCGCGGACCGGCACCGGGCCTTAGTCATACATGCCAACTCTCCCGTTTTTGGCGGGGGGGTCCCGCTATTTGGGGTCCCCCTCCGCCCTCCCGGGGGAGTTGGCATTTCTCCCGCCGCCAGCAGGCGGCGGGGGTCCTTTAAATGGCCGCGGCGCCGGAGTAGCGCTGGTGCGCTACTCCGGCGCCGCCGGTCTGTTCCCACGGGCGGTGAAGCGGGCGCAGGGTCCGCTCACCCGCCGTCTCACTGTGCGGGGAGGAGGCAGGAGGGATCGCTCCCTCCTCCCCCTGTATGTCCGGCGCCGCTGTGGGGCGCGGTACACCCCAGATCAGCGGCGCAGGGGAAATGACGCGCGGCTGCTCTCATTCCCCCTGCGTCGCTGAGGAGATCGGGCAGGAGCCTGGTCAGGTAAGTGGAATTTATTATTTTATTTTTATTAACTACATGGGGGGCTCTGCCTGGCTACAATGGGGGGGGGGGGTCTACCTGGCTGGCTACAATGGGGGCAACTACCTGGCTGGCTACAATGGGGGCACTACCTACCTGGCTGGCTACTAAAGGGGGCACTACCTACCTGGCTGGCTTCTAAAGGGGGCACTACCTACCTGACTGGCTACTAAAGGGGCATACCCTGACTACTAAGGGGCAACTACCTAGACTACTAAAGGGGGCAACTACCTGACTATTAAAGGGGGCACTACCTGGCTACAATGGGGGAGGGTGGGTCTACCTGGCTGGCTACAATGGGGGCAACTACTTGGCTGGCTACAATGGGGGCAACTACCTGGCTGGCTACTAACGGGGGCACTACCTACCTGGCTGGCTACTAAAGGGGGCACGACCTACCTGACTACCAAAGGGGGCACTACCTACCTGACTACTAAAGGGGGCAACTACCTGACTACTATAGGGGGTACTACCTGGCTACAAAGGGGGCAACTACCTGGCTAACAAAGGGGGGCATCTACCTAGCTACAAAGGGGGCATCTACCTTGCTACAAGGGGGAAGCTACATGCAAGTAAGGGGCACTCACTGAGTATGGGGGGCTACTACCTGGCTATAAGGGCATCTACCTGGCTTTCTTCCAAAGCCATTATGTAGTTAGGCGGAGTGGGTGTGGCTTTTTGAAGGGGCGTGGCACACAAAAAGATGGGCGTGTCCATGCAAATCTTTGCCTTTTTAATCTCCTGCTTTTACATTTTCAAAAGTTGGCAACTATGGCCTTAGTGCATCCCCTGCCCGTCCGCGGCGCCGGCGACACATGATGCCGGCCGCCCGGTGACTTTAGTCCGGGCGGTCGGCATCTGCTCTGCACGGCCGCTGTAATCCGGCGGTGCAGAGATAGTAGCTGCACACATCGTGCGGCTGCTTCACTATAGGGAATCCAGGTGCGGTGCATTACCGTCCCTGCTCTCCCTATCATTGTAATGCGGCGCTCACTGAGCTCCGCATCTACAACGATGAGCGGCGCAGGGAGTGTGATGCAGCAGTGACATCACACCCCCCGCCTCTGGGTCTCGTCAGACGCTGGGAGGAGGAGGAGCTCTGCAGGAATCGGGAGATGGTTATAACGCTTTCTCTCTCCTTTTTTTTTTTTTTTTTTTTTTAAATATTACTATGGGGTGGGGCATATTTACTATTTTTGGGGGGCATATTACTCTGGGGGCATATTACCATGGGGGCATATTACTGGTGGGGCATATTACAATGGGGGCAGATTACAATAGGGGGCATATTTTCCATGGGGGGGGGCATATTACTATGGGGCATATTACCATGGGGGCATATTACCATGGGGGCGCATATTACCATGGGGGCGCATATTACCATGGGGGGCATATTACCATGGGAGGCATATTACCATGGGAGGCATATTACTATGGGCGGCATATTACCATGGGGGGCCATATTACTATGGGGGCATATTACTATGGGGGCATATTAATGGAGGGGCATATTACTGGAGGAGGCATGTATTTATCTATCATTACTGGAGGGGGCATTTTATTTTATTACTGGAGGGGGCATGTATTTAGCTATTACTGGCGGGGGCATGTATTTATTATTACTGGAGGGGGCATGTATTTATATATTACTGGAGGGGGCATGTATTTATTATTTCTGGAGGGGGCATGTATTTATTATTTCTGGAGGGGGCCTGTATTTAGTATTTCTGGAGGGGGCATGTATTTATTATTTCTGGAGGGGGCATGTATTTATTATTTCTGGAGGGGGCATGTATTTATTATTACTGGAGGGGGCATGTATTATATTATTACTGGAGGGGGCATGTATTATATTATTACTGGAGGGGCATGTATTTATTATTACTGGAGGGGGCATGTATTAATATACGGAAAGGGGGCATGTATTATATTATTACTGGAGGGGGCATGTATTTTATTATTACTGGAGGGGGCATGTATTTTATTATTACTGGAGGGGGCATGTATTTTATCTATCATTACTGGAGGGGGCATGTATTTAGTACTGGAGGGGGCATGTATTATATCATTACGGGAGGGGGGCATGTATTTAGTACTGGAGGGGGCATGTATTTAGTACTGGAGGGGGCATGTATTTATCATTACTGGAGGGGGCATGTATTTAGTACTGGAGGGGGCATGTATTTAGTACTGGAGAGGGCATGTATTTAGTACTGGAGGGGGCATGTATTTAGTACTGGAGGGGGCATGCTTTGCATTTATCTATTCATTGCGGAGGGGCATTATTATCTATCATTGTGGAGGGGCATGTATTTATCTATCATTGCGGGAAAGGGGCATGTATTTATCTATAAATTACTAAGGGACATATCCTATAATGACGGAGCTGATTAATATTATATTATAAAAATTTTGCTGATCAATATTACGCAGACTGACTGTCAGCTCTGTGGATCAGCAATATATAATACTGACTCACAGAGCTGACAATCAGTCTGCTGTTATAAAATACTGGTTACCCCATACTATACCTACAACTGACACAGTATACACTTTATTGGGGGGGTTTTCTTTGTGTGTGATTCTAAACATCCAACCCCGTTCATAACCCCGCCCCTAATAACTCCGCCCCCACCGGGCCGTGGAAAAATTGTCTGGTATAAAATCGGGCCCTGGTGGAAAAAAGGTTGGGGACCGCTGCCCTAAATTGTATGTAATAATATAAATGTACCGTGTAGTATTAGGCCAAGTACACACGGCATAATTGCGGGACTTCAAGAGCTCGCGCCAGCAGCCCGCCGATAGACATTCATTACAAGCGGCGCATATTCGTCGCTAGTCATTGACATGTTGCTGATCTCCCCGCACAGCGTATTGTACGAGCGGGGAGAGGAGGCGTTATCCATAGTTCTCTGTGAGAACTGTGGATTACCGTAACGACTGAGGCGCATTTCGCCCGTATTTGAGTGCAGTACGCCGCGAAATACAGGGTGAGATACGTCCCAATTTAACCCGTGTGAACATAGCCTTTCAGTGCACTCACTCCATATTAGCACACTTCAGTCATGTGGCTTTGCTACACTTTGCAAACTCCCCCAGGACTTCCAGAATGCTTCATGAAATGGAGTTGCTATATGGGTAGAATTTATGCAAACCTAACCCCAAAAATGTGGGCATTTTGGTGGTGTTCCTCGGGTGGAGTTGAAAACTGACAGTAAGAGTACTTAAAGGTTGACAAATATGGACCAAGTGGTTGAACTGATATTGATAACCACAGAGACCATTTACAGGTGCATAGTACCGCACCTTAGTTGTTGGACCCCATGAATCCCACATTTATTGTACTAGCATAATACAGTCAATACATTCAAACCATAACCTCCTGGCCAGCATGGAAGGTGACCTGTTTGCCCTTGCAGTACCTGTGTTGTGCCAAGTAACCTAAGCAGCTAAGTTATCTGAGCAGCAGGGTTACATTGCTCATAATGCAACATAATGAAGCTATGACTACAGTAAGAATGAGAATGATAAAGCTCTAAAATTAGATAATGTACTCCTGCACTTGGCTAGTCAAGCACAGATCCAAATCTTTGGGTAAATACGCAACCACAGTCATAAAGAATTTTGGTAACATAAGATGTAACACCATAAGACATTGCACTTACATCCTCCTACAGGCTACGGTAAGTTCTCTACGTTTTATAGAGACTTTGACTGTGGAAAAATATGCCTAACTACCGTGTTTTTCAAAAAAAATAAGACCGGGCCTTACATTATTTTCATTTCCAAATAAAGGGCTTGGGCTTATTTTTGGAGTAGGGCTTATATTTAAAGCCTACTCCAAAACTCTGTGAAAATCGGGGCTTATTTTTGGGGGAGGGCTTATTTTTGGAAAAACACAGTAGGTACCTTGTGACGTACTTAGAAAAAGTTCATTTAAAAAACATTAACATTATGTTAATGTATAGGTTCCTATATAAATGTTGATCCAGTCCGATTGCCGCTCTAGGTCTCAAGGGAATGTTTTGGGTAAATTGCCTTATGGGGATTTTTGCTTTCCTTTTGATCATTTGGGGAAACAAAGTGCTAACGTTTACCACACCCCATATTGTCCTCATTATACCCCGTTCATTTGCCTCTACCTATGAATGTATTTTCAAAGCCCTTTTGTTACTTTTTCCCTTAAATCTTGTCCATTTGGAGGGTCGATATTAGGGATAAGCCCTATTTTGTTACATAAGGTGCATCAGCCTTTTCTGTGTGTGGAGGGGACGAGTACCCAAGGTTCTGACCACTTAAATTTTAATTTTAACTGTATTTTAATAGTATTTAGATACTACATGCCTCTGTTCTTGGATTACTTTAGGAATAAGGCTATTATTTAGTCATTGCATGTTGGTATTATTTTAGCAACGTATGGTAGCACTGTATGGTGGTACTATAACAGTGTATGTTGGTATTATTTGAGCACTGTACGGTGGTATTATTTAAGCATTGTAAGTTGAAAATTATTTGAGCACTGTATGGTAATATTTGAGCACTGTATGCTGGTATACAGTGTGCACTGCAGCACTGTGACCACTGTATGGTGGTGTTTATGTTGGCATTATGTGCCACTGCTTCTTAAGTACTGTACAGAGTATTTTTTACATTGTATATAATTTAGGCAAATATATGGAAGGTTCATGGCCTTTTCAGATCATATTTTGATCCTACAAAGAAGGTAAATGTAAAAAGTTTTTTCCGGAGGTATATCACTGATAAAGGCTGTAGAGTCCCATTCTGTAAGCATACATTGAGATATGTCACCCATAGATTCCAAAAAAGAAATACCGTAATATATACCAAGTAGAACAAATTTATTTACCATGTCCTTCGTATACAAAAGCGTATTGGACTAAACTTATAACACGGAAAATAAGTATGTCAGTGCATTTTGGCTCAAACGGATATTTATGGCATACACTGGGTGCATGGGGCCAATAGATACATTAGTAAATACTCCCAACATAAACTTCCAACGTGCATAAAAATCAGATGTGAACGCAGCCTAATTTAGACATTGTATGGAGCTGTTATGACGCTTATAATTAAGGACTATAAATCAGTATCCTATGTACATCATTTAGCAGCACTACATGGGGCACCACCCAACATAAGACGGCCCAGCATACAGTTACAGAGTTGTTGCGATAGAATTACATCAAGATGCTATTAACCAATGTAACTGATGTACTAGCACTGTAATATATATGAACAGATCTTTACAAGTAATCATGGAATGTAGTGTGATGATAAATAAGTATGCACTCAGCAGTTCACACAGGTATTTACTACAGGATTACCAATGACTTTTCCCGTCAATCTTAAACTTCACACTTAAGGAAAAAAACACACTTTAGACACAAAACACTCGCAGGCTCACACTCTAGCTCTTTCAATTCAGTTTTAAACCTTGCTACCGCCCTTCTGCTGCTGCAAATGAGTCCTCTGGAGATCTAAATTGTATCATAATAACTATTATCACCAGAGCCTACCATATTGTTCTGTATTGTGATATGATTGTATTAGCAATGATACAAGTGTTGCATTTTTATATAAAAAAAATTCATATACTGTGTTGTGTGTATGTATGTGTGTGTGTGTGTGTGTGTGTGTGTGTGTGTGTGTGTGTGTATATATATATATATATATATATATACACATACACATACAAACACACTCACACACACAGTATATGAAAAAAATATCTATATAATATTACTAGTTCTAATTGATCTTAAATGGGTTTTGCCACGAAGTAAAATTGACGTGGGAAATTTGAAAATTAAATAATAAACATTTTTACCATTCATCATTATTGAAAATATCACACTGTTTTTAGCTGCTCCTTTATTGATCCATTGCTTACAGCCAGTCTCAAGGGGATACGACAAGGGATGAGAGCTCCTCAGTCCTGGTCGCACATGCTCAGACATCACCTCTCTTCTCAGGCAGCCACTGAGTATTCAAACCCCAGGTGCTGTCACTCTACTCCTGTCCTCTGTACTCCTTAGTAATTAGTCAAACAGTGCAAATACATAAAACAAAGAAACCTCAATGAGGTCTGTGCATTGATAAAGAGGACAAAAAAATTCACAGGTTAAGTTCCTGCAGGGATTTGAACCAAGGACCCTTGTGCTGCAAAGCAAAAAAGTTACCTCTGAGCTACAGTGTATCTACTTACAATTCTATACATAAACAGACCTTTCTTTGACTGGAGAGAGGAAAGGCCTGGTGATGTCATCCTGCTGGGTCATATGATATGCAATTCAAATAAATCACACACGCCTCCTTCTGAGCACACAGAGCTGAAGAGCTGGATGCAGGAGGTATGAAATGAGATTGTGGCAAAACCCCTTTAATAAACATTACCTAAGAGCACTCTTCTGTGTCCTCTCACCTTTTGTAGTCCATCTTAAAGTGTTAATATAGGTGAACATTTTTCACTTGCACCACTATTGCACCAATTCTCATACAGGGGTATAAGACAAAGAATTGTAACAATTGCAACAACAAAACTGATAATACCAGCACTATTCATCTTTGAATTTACATGCACTTTAGATATGTTCTCTTTCCAGTGAATGCATAAAGCATACCCAAAAACTTCTGGTTGCCTTTGTTTCAGGGCCAAGGACTCAGTAAAACACTTTCAGGTCTATCATTGTGGGACATCAATCAAGTTTGGATTCAATGAATTCTTGTCTGTAAAAGATTTTATCCAACATTTTGCTAATCAGCCATTGATTGGAAGTGAATCAGGTATGTTACAGTGCATCTGAAATGGTTTTATGTGTTGGTGCGTTATTTGGCTCTCAGTAGTGTTGTGCTTCGGCTTTCGGATTGTACAGCCAATCATCAGCCTTTTTAAAGACAGGAAAACGGAAGTGTAGCCGATCGGGGATTGATGCATCTCCTTTTTCCTGTCTTTAAAAAGGCTGATGATTGGTTGGACAATTTTCATGTTTGCTAGCAGAATTAGTTTTCGGTTTAAGGGTAAGTTCACACGGCTTAATTGCGGGGCGTACTGTATGGCCCACAATTACGTCGGGTGTTTGTGGAGTTGCGCTGATCGGCGCGTACTCCCGTGACACGGGGGTGGGGGAGAGCAGGCAGCATGTCACTTGTCTCCCCGCACGTACAATACGATTGTATTGTATGCCTGGGGAGAGGAGGCATAATCCATAGTTCTCTGAGAACTGTGGATTACTGTAATGATTGGGGCGCATTTCACTCGTATAAGAGCACAGTACGCCTCAAAATACGCTGCGAAATGTGCCCCAAAATAAGCCGTGTGAACATACCCTAACTGGTTGAAGCACAGCACTAGTTCTCAGACTGTCTTGATCTTTTACATCGCTGCCTACATCTAGTTAGGCTGAGCAGCTTTAGTTCCTGAAGTCTTTGTAAGATAGTAGAGACAGAAAATAATACATTTATACAAGAAAAGAGATGATCAGCCTTGGTTATTTATTGGTCTGTATTTTCTACAAACATAAAAAATTGTGTTTATAATTGAAGAACCATATCAGTTAAAAAATAGTAAACCAAAGACCCAATACTCTAGGAACACAATAGATAGCGTATCTAACAAAATATTTTATGTAGTTTGGCACGTAATATAAGGACTTAAATAATAAATATGACAGTAGGACACACATGATGTGACCACAATCATTTAGGACATGTCCCCACGGCACGGGTTTTCAGACGGTTTTTCAGGCGGTTTGCGGTTTTGCAGACTGCCTGAAAAACCGGCCGAAAATGAGCAGAACGGGGCTCTATGGAAAACCCGTGCAGCAGTCCCCACTGCACGGGTTTTCTGCCCGGCGGTTTTTCCACCCGCGGGCCGCCCGAAAAGCATTCTACATGCACATTCTTTCGGCCGGTTTTCGGACGGAATATGTGTAGGGGTCGGACTTTTCTCCGCTCAACGCGGAGAAAAGCCAACACCCCCCCCCTCCCGCCGCAGCCGCGTGCACGGCACACAAACCGGACATTGCGGTGTGAATGCACCCTTACAACCCGGTTCACACGGCTTATTCAAGCCGTAGTTGCGAGCCGGATTTCGCTCGCAATTCCGGTTTGAATAAGGGGCGGGTGCGGCGGGGGCGCTGCCCGCCGGCCCCATAGACTTGCATTATCCACGGCGCGTACTGCACCTGGATAATGTGCAGGTGACATTCTCTCCGCCCGGCGGATTCGCCGAGCTGGGAGGAGCGACGGAGTCCACTGTTCTCTATGAGAACTGTGGATTACCGTAATTACTGCGACGGATTGGAGCCGTACTGCAGCGCAAATCCGGCGCGGAGTACGGCTCCAATCCGCAGCGAAATAAGCCGTGTGAACGGCCCCTTGGAGTGCTGCAGAATATGTGGATGTTACATAAGCATGAAGAAAAAAAGAGAAATATGTTCTGTCGGAACATCAGACTTTGTTTAGAAATACAGTACAAGGTGGCGAGAAGGCATTGCATGAATGTAGTGTAAGATATTTAGGTTAATTCATAGAGTTTTGCAAAATTCTGAAACATATCTCTGAAAACTAGAAAAAACAACAATCCACTCACTCCTGTTCATAAAAGTCACTTGTCTCGCATATAAGCGGTGCACAGAACAGTCAGGATATGAGCCCAATATCCCATTATGATCAATGGAGAAAAAACAACGTTGCAATTGATCCGACACTGAGAAATATATATACAAAAAATCCAAAACTTTATTAGTTACCAAAAAGATACAGTGAGTACACAAATCTGCATAAGATACAATATTAATACAATGCTTACATGGTCACCTCCTTACCAGCCAAGAACACATAGGGGTAGTTGCTTACTTGTTTCGGAAAAGCTTCCTTAGATTTAGCAAATTTGCATATGTATGCCCAGCCCGTGAGTTCATGTCACCAAGTGGGTGCAGCTTTCCAAACCATATCCCTCAGGTGCCAACCACCCAAAGCTTTCATTATGAGGGAAGAAAAAGGGGTGTGCACTGAGACAGAGGTTGGGAGGGATCCAGATGACAAATCACAGCAAAGCATCTTGGGACTCTAAGTTTTAAGTTGCACAGAAAAAATTTTTTCAAACCGTAAATGTTGCAGAGAAGGGAGGGTACATACATTTTTAGTTCGCTGGACAAACCCTCTAAGCTTGAGGACCAGTCCATGGCATTCTGTTCTATAGAAGTACAGCCAAACACACAGCTCAGCTGTAGGCAGAACTCCCATAATGAAGAGTAGTGAACGAGCGCAACTTGCTCAGCATTCTGGACAGAGACTTTGATCGGTCAGTTTCTGAGATATGTTACTCTGAGTTTCACTGTACTTCTGCTGCAACAGGCGCAGCACACTGAGGACATATGTCTGACAGGGTTTACCTGTTGCTTCCAGCCCCCTCCTCCATAGCACACAGGCATCTATATTACACTGCTGCTAGTGTAATAACACCCAGCACGGAGTTTCCCAGTGGACAGAAGATACAGATTTATAGGCTCCCCACTGCACAGTGGACTCTCCCACCTCAGAAGCAGGAAGTTTCACAGAGCTGTCAACATAGTGATTAGAGATGGGCGAATTGATTCTAACAAAAGGGAATTGTTTAGAATTTCAGGAAAACCGGTTTAAACAAAGTTGGTTTGGGGGGGTACTTAGGGTGAACGAAGCTGTTGTGTTTGAAAAAATGGTGGAGCACAGGGCCCTACAGGGGGCAAAGCACTCTGGGAGGAAGAAGGGCAACCCTGCATGAATGTGCAGAGATGAAGCCAGAGCCCGGCGGGATTCTGTGCGTCACCGCATATAAAAGTCCGGGCGCGACGCTGGGGGTTATACCGCTCTCAGTACTGATCGGGAAAGGTGCTCCCCGCGGCTGAAGTTATAAGAATGATTTTTAACGCGTTTTTTGTGGGGTGTCTCGCTTGTCTCAGGGGAGTTTTCTTTTAAAGTTTATTTTGATTTTTTGGGGGTTTTGGATCTGAAGTCCAGTTGCCAAATACACTGCAATACTTTTTTAATCTATCTGTCACAACAGGAATATCAAGGGGCATCTAAGCCATTTCCCTTTTGTTTTCATTTAAGAAAAGCGTTTTAAATAAAAATTTCACAAATTTGTGGCTGCTAATTTCTTTTGCGAATTTACTCCAGGGGTTAATTAAAGGTTGTTTTTCTGCTGGGTGACAAAAAAAAAACCCGTCTTTTTCACCGCCAAAAATTACAATTTTTCCTTAGCCAAATTTACAAGCAAAGGTTAATTAAAATTTTTTCTCTTGTTGTGTAGGTAGAAAACACGCTTTAAAACCCCTACAAAGCTCGTGTTTGTGGCCTCTAAATTTTTTTGCGCAATTTACATCCGGGGTTAAATTTAAGGGTTTGTTTGGTTGTTCAGTAAAAAAATTTTGTTTTTCCCCGCCCACAGAAAAAATTCTGTAGCTTTAAAATTCATATCCGAAGGTTAATTAAGCCTGTTTGTGTTTTATATTCAGTAAAATACACAGTGTTTTTAAACGGGACATCAAGAATTTTTTTCCCGCCCATTTGTGGAGGCAATTTATTCCCAAAGGGGTTTCCCCAAATTTTTACTGGGTTCTTTTGGGTAAATAAGGGGGGTGTTTTATCTTTCGATATCTTCACAAACAGTGTCTGTCATTTTGAACAAACAGTTGTCAGACAGAAGGGGGGCAGGCTTTTTACCTGGAGTGGCAGTGGCACAAACATTCCTGGAGCAGGTGCAGCCAGCAAGGGGAGTCGCCGCAGGGGGCACTCGGTGAGGCCACAATGCTGTGTCACTTCGGCCCTGGTGACTAGCAACCCCAAGGGTTCTTGATTGGGTTTATGGTCATCCCTTTCCCCCCAGATGACATTGACAAAAACCGCCCGGGGGATGGGAACGTCAGACACAACCCCCCCCGGTGGAAAAGCCCGGGAGCGGGTCAGGGCCCCCACCTGTCCTAACCGCCCCTTTTCCATGGTTCCTCGCCCCAGTTAATGTGGTCGGGTCAGCGCCATATATTTTTTTTTGCGGGGTGAAAAAAATTTTAGGAGGGCAGTCAGCAGTATTGGCGCGAAAAAAATGGGGCCCTATCCCCTGCTTCTTGCAGTAGGCGGCAAAGGTATAGATTTTGAGAGTGGCATGGGAGGTCTGTTGTGAGGGGTCAGCCTCTGCCATACCAAGGACCGGTGATGAGGACAGCAGTGACGATGAAACAAAAAATGATGATGATGTAGCGACCACACTTGGGAGCCGGGTGAGGCAAGGGTTCATCATCGTCAGGAGAAGAGGGCGTCGCTTGCGCGTCAGGCAGCGGCGCAGCCAGCAAGTGGGTCGTGTGGCCGGAGTCAGCAGGTAGCAGCAGGGGTGGGGGGTCGGGAGCCAAGTGGCCACGGGGTAAAAAAACCCGTTTCGCAGGTTCAAGAAAGGGTAGCGGCACAAGGGGTCAGCGAGGCACGGCGGGCAGTAGTCACTCAGTGCGGAGCATTGGGGGTTTAAAATCCAATACTCGGCGGTGTGGCAGTTCTTTGCTAAGACCCCGGAGGAGCCAAATAGGGGGTATATGTAGAATCTGTGGGCAGAAAGTGAAGCGTGGCCAGGGTGCTAACGTTGGCACCACGGCCCTGCGTCAACACATGCAGCGCCACCATCCGGTGGCCTGGGAGAAATGTGGCTCAGATGTGGTGGTCCATCCAGCCGCTGCAGCAACAGCAGCAGCACCCAGTGGCACGCCAGTCAAGGCTCCACCACCTCTGCAGAAGGGAGCTTTTTTCTCTTTGACATCATCTCCCGGTCCAGATGCTCTGCTCCTCGCTACTCATGGCGCCAGAAAGTCGTTCAGCGGGGGCGATTGCAAAGAGACAACAGTATGCGTCCAACCACCCAAAGGGTGCAGAAGCTGACCGTACTCCTGTCCAAGTTGTTGGTGCTGCAGTCCTCCTTTCTAAATGTGGACTCTGCCCCGTTCAGAGAACAAATTGGCTTGTGCCGGCCGAGATGGAGAGTTCCAAGCCGTAATTTCTTTTCCAAAAAGGCAGTACCAGCACTTCATAAATATGTAGAACAGAAGGTGGGCCTTGAGCTTATCGGTTTGTTCCAAGGTGCACGGCAGCGCGGATGTCTGGAGCTGTAACTACGGTCAGGGCCAGTACATGTCCTTTATGGCCCACTGGGTGAATGTGCTTCCGGCCCAGGCACACCAACAACTTGGACAGGAGACGCCGCTTTTTTCCTCCACATTGTCAAACTGCGGCTCCTGCGCCATGTCCGCCTCCTCCTCCTCCACCACCATCTCAGCCTCCACAAGTACTGCTCCATCATACCAAAATGTGTAGGGCACAGCGGGGTCACGCAGTTCTACACTGGCTTGCCTGGGCGAACAAAGTCACACAGGGGGGGAACTTGCTCCGCTTCATGCGCAAAAAATCGATGTGTGGCTTTCGTCCCAAACTGCAAATGGGAAACCAGGGGTTGACGGCCCAATGGGGGGAAAACATGGTGTCCGCGCTCCCACCGAGGAGGGATGGTCCTTTGCTTTCCTGCATGGCGAAACGTTTTCGATTGGTTGTGGGGAAGGGTTTCCCTGAAGCCCTTCCACCAATCTTCAGAAGATTTTTAAAAGGCCGGGAAAACTGTGCAAGGCACTTCCCCATTCCTACAAACCCCAGGAAAACCCTCCCGATTTGGCAGCTCAAAAGGGGCCTCCCCCAACACACCCTGATATGCGATGTTTCCACCCGCTGGAATTTCCAGCCTGCACATTTTGGGCCCCGCCGTATGAACAGAAAAAGGGCCCCAATTAAACCCTTTTTTTTAAATGATAAAGGGGGAAACAGGGGGAACTCCCCTGTGTAACTTTGAGTCCCCCCAGTGGCACTAAATTGCGGGGGACACCTCCCCGTTTTTTTGAGGCCATTGGGAGGAGGCGAGGAAATTTTTTCAGCGCCAGGACTAGGGATGAAAAACCCGTCATTCCATGCTCCCTGTCCTGGAACAGTTTGCAAAAAAACCCTGTCGGGGGCAGGGGATGGAGACGTGGGGGGCTAATCTCGTGGCCACATGAGTCCGGGGGGGGACTGAAATGGAGGAGGAGGAGGAAACATTGGAGCAGAAAGTTTGGGGCCCGGGTTTGGAAATGTTGGATTTTCTACCCGGGGGTGACAAGAGGGGGGGGCAGGAGGAAGGCGGGAGGAGGTAGGGGGGATGGAGAAAGACGAGGAAAAGATGACCCCAAGCCCCCGGGGCATTTATACATTGGAGATGGAGGCAGGGGGGCCCCTCGGATCACTTGTGCAGATGGCCCGCACCCCTGCTAAATTTGCTGGTATTAAACAAGCCGAATATTTCAGACCGGGCGGGAGGGATGCCCTTTTGGCTCTCCCCTTTTTGGGAAACCCCGCTCCCGGCCCAAAAAAGGGGAGTTTTTTCCCAGCTTTGTAAAGGGGGGAAACAAACTCAAATACAAATGGGGAAAATCCCGATCAGTTGGCCGCCCCTTATGTGCGGCTGCCCTCCTTTTCAGGTTGCCCGGGGGGTTCTTCCCGGCGCCCCCCAAACTACACCCGGGGGGCCGGGCGGGGGGGAAGGTGGGGGGGTTGGGAAAGCAGTCCCCACCCTTCCCCAGCACAACCAAAGTCTGGAGTCACTGATGAGCACTTCCTTCACCCCTAGTAAAGGAGGGTAGTCGCCAGAAAACACCCGCAGGATGGAGCAGCCCCTAAACCCAAAACAGGGGGTGGCCTTTTTTGGACAGCACCCCCTTTTCACCCCAGTTAAAAAGACCCGGGCGGGGAACCTACTGGGCACCCAAACGGGAAATGTGTGGCCGAAATTTTGGGCCGATTTTTCCCGGGGGGGAAAGTTTTCCTCCCCGGCCAAAAGTGGGGCCCCAGAGGGGGTGTTCAGTGGGGGGGGGGCCACATTACCCCAAGGAGAACCCGTTTGTCCAGGGGAAATGTGGGCTGACCTTTGCAAGATGAAACAGGGGGGGGATCGGCCGGGTTTCCACACCCCAAATGCCTTAGGCGTCGGGACTACATCGGGCCCATGCCCCCTTTCCCCAAAACTTTTGAAAAAAGGGACGGGGGTTCAAACTCCCCTGCCTAAACCCACAAATTGAGGGCCGCCCCCCAAACCGTGAATTGCCAAAAACCCCCTGACATTTTCTCCATTTTGAAACCCAACCATTTTTTACCGGGAAACTTGGTTTTTCCCACCCACCTCCCACTGTATTTTTCCCACTGCCCTGCCCTCATGCTGCTGCCGCCGTCACCTCCACTCTGCATTGTCCCCACTCTGGGGCCCTTTATTCCTGTTTTTTCCCACCTCCGAATGTTTTGTGCCACTGCCCCTAAACCTATGCTGCTGCTGGGGTTTGCCCCGTGACCCACCCACGGTGTCATTGTCCCATTCTGTGGTCTACCCCTTTTTTTTCCCCACCCCCAGAAGGCTTTTGAAACCACTGCCCTGACCTCATTGCTGCTGTGTGGTTTGCTGCCGGGGACCCCCACACTTTTGTCTTTGGGTCCACCTGTGGCCTACTCCGGGTTTTTGGGCCCCCTCAAAATTTTTCCTTGTGCCTGGCCCTTGCCCCCGGCTGCGGGCTGTTGATGCTGCCGGTTACCCACCCCTCTGTCATTGGGGCCACTGTCTGACCTCTTGCTGCGGCTGGGGCTGCTCCCGTGACCCCCCACACTGTTCATTGCCCCAACTCGGGTGGCCTACTCCTGTTTTTTGGGCCACCCCCCAAAGAAGGGTAAATTGTGTACTGTCTGACCCCCGGGGGGGCTGCTGTGGCTGGGGGCCGTGCCCTACAAACTGCATTGTGCCACTGTCTGACCTCATGCTGCTGCTGTGGCTGCGGGCCGTGACCTACCCCTCGTCTTGTGCCACTGTCAACCCTTCATGTGCTCTGGCTGCTCCCAATACCTCCCCACGGGTTTCAGGGGGCCCACTCGGTGGCCCTACTCCGTTTTTGCACCTCTAAATGTCATTTTTCCCCTTTTGTTTACCTCATGCGGGCGCTGTTGAAGCTGCCTTTGCCCTACACACTGTCATTGTGCCCTGTTGACCTCATTTTTGCGCTGTGGCCCCTTCCGTGCCCTCCACACTTTTCATTGTCCCACCATGGCCTCCCTCCTTTTTTTTGCCACCCCCGAATGTCATTGTGCCACGTCTGACCTCGTGCTGCTGGGGGCCTGCGGGGGGTGACCACCCACGGGTGTCATTGGGGCCATTTGTCTGACCTCATGCTGCTGCGGTTGATGCCCGTCAACCCCACACTGTCTTTTTCCCACTCTTTGGCCTACCCCTTTGTTTTTGCCACCTCTTAGAATTTTAAATTTGTGCCACGTCTAAACCTCATGCTGCTGTGGCTGTTTGTGCCCCCCTCCAAACTCGGGTCACTGATGTTGCCCCCTTTGACCCCTCGTTTTTTTTTTCCCCCGGGCGGTCGCTGGCATGACTTTATCAGGCTAAAAATTCCCCGCTTGATTTTTTTGGTCATTTTCCCCTCTTAATTTCTCAGGGAATTTTTATGGAAGGGGTTTTAAGAGCGGGGGCCATCATGGCGGGTCATATTTAAAACACAACATTGTATAAAGGGCCAAACCAAGCTCCCTCGGCATTTTTAAAAGCAGGGCCCAAAACGTTCTCCCGCCCCCTGCAGGCTCGGTGTAGCCTGTTTTTTAACTGTGTTTCCCCCGAAGTAATTGGGAACGAAGTTATTTTTTTGCCGAGAAATTGGGGTGAATTGACCAAAACAAATTTGGGGGAATTTTCGCCGACCCTCTAATAGTGATCCATCACACTGTGAAGAGCCCAATGTGGCCTGACTTCAGTCTTGTCTTTAAAAGGCTAGAGCTTTTTTAAAACTAAATTACAGGTGAAATTCTTTCATTACCCAAATTTTAAACAATTTAGAGGGGAAGGTGAAAATGCATAAATTTTGGGGCGGGCCCCAGTTTCTTGGGTTTTTTTTAAACCCCCAAAAAAAACTGCCCCACCCCCCTGTTCCTAGATTTATAACCCGACACCTCCAAAATTAGGCGCATTTTTGGGGGTCCCCCATGGGTTTTCATTGTGGAACAGTTTGGGACCTGCAGTAAAAACGGGTTTTCAAAACATTCAAAACACATTCTACGTACAAAAACTAAAACCCTAAAATTGTCGCGGGGCCCCAAAAATACTTACATGCCCGCCAAAATTTGTGTATCTTTAGCCCTTCAAATTTAACTTCTAAGCTTCTCTGGGGGGTGAAGATCCTTTTTAAGGAAATAAAAAATTCGGGTTAACTCTATGCAGGGGTTAAAAACCCTGCAGCCCTCCGGGCTGAGGGGAAAACAAACAACTCCCATCATGCCCACTGTTTTTGATTATAAAAAGGGCCATGATAGGATTGTAGTTTCCCAACAGGGGAGGGCCCATTTTGGGACACCCTTGCTCATGCAATCAACAGTTTTAAATTTGGGTAACAACTAAAAAATCGTTTCCTTTAGTGCCAAAAATTTTTTAAAAACCCGGTGTCACCACTTTTTTATTCCAATCTATAGCCTGAGGGACGGGGCCAAAAATTACCCTGATCTAGGTAGACTTGAATGTGGTGGTTGCATCACACACTTTGGAGAAAATGAAAAAACCCTTTAAGTGGGTTTTTCCCCAGTATAAAATATTTTTTTCCCTGTTGGGATTGTCAAAGGCTTTGGTTTTTTTTAATTGGAAAATTTTTAAAAAAAATTACTCGTTTTCACATTTTGGGGGGTTACAAAATTAAATTAAAAGGGAACCCCTGTCCAAGGTTTTTTTCCCCCCCCTTGGGGCTGAGGACACCACAACCTAGTGTCAGACCTGCCGTTCCCAGTGCTGTCTCTCAATTCGAAAAGAGGGCAGCATTTTTAGAGCTTTTTACTCCTCAAATCTTTCCACATAGGGGGTTAGCCACCCCCCAAAAGGGCCCTAGCCCCACCCACTGACCGTTATTCACATTTTTCTACCTATTCAAAAAAATTTGGTTTTTGTCAGTTTAGGGGGGGCGGGGATAGCCTAAAGGTGGGCGGGGCATGAAAAAACTAAACCCCTCTAAAGGACTTTTTCAAAATGATTTCTTCTGCGGGGAAAACTGCAGTTTTTGAGCTTTTAAATACACGAAAATTTACACCCTCTTACAGAAAAAGGGGGACACCCCCCGGGAAACCGCAGGTCGGACACTTTTTGTGCTGGCCTCAGCCGGGGGGGGAAAAACCCTAGTGAGGGGTTTCCCTTTTTAAAGGGTTTCCCCCCCAGTTTTTTCCCTCTTAAAATACCCCTTTGAAATTTACATGCCCGGGGTTTCGTGGGGAAAAGCGCTCTAGGGGTTTCTTCCATATTTTTTTCGATTCCAATAGCAAGAATTTCTTGAAAAACTATGTACCTGAACACCTGTGAACAAGGGGAAACCCAACAAAAAGACAACCCCCCCCGGGGCAGGGTGTAACCACCACCCAAGAAAATTTTCTTTTTAACAGCAATGGATACACAAAGCGTCTTTTTTTTTTTTTTTAATTATTCCATTTGAAAAATTATGTTTTTGCCTGATCTAACAGAGTAAATGAATATTTTTTTAAGGAGCAATCATCTTAATATTCTAGATCCCTCAGGTATCATTCAGACAGTGGTATTAGACCTGTGTTTAACTGTCCATGTTTCAGATAGAACACTTGGATCCTGTTGTTCGCCTGTACTTACAGTAGCAGAGCTGTACGGGAAAGGGGCCTGGGTGTCTTTTCCAGAATACAGGCAGGTGCAGTAGATCCACTGAAATCACTCCTTTGACTAAGTGGTGCTTTCACACAGCGCAATTTGGTGCAGTTATAACTGCGCTCCAAATTTAAACTCCCCTTTTTACCAGCAAGCTTCTTTCACTTATCTAAACTTTTTGGGGAAAGGGAGTAATCAATCAGTGTGATTGTAATCCACCAGACTTCAAACTCAGGTCATTGATTATCTACTTGAAACACCTTTCAAAACAATTTGGACAACTGAAAGGAGCTTGCTGGTAATAAAGGCAGTTTAATTGGAGTTAAAACTGCATCAAAACTGTGCTGTGTGAAAGCACCCTTAACTGCGCTCCAATTAAACTGCCTTTATTACCAGCAAGCTCCTTTCAGTTGTCCAAATTGTTTTGAAAGGTGTTTCAAGTAAATAATCAATGACCTGAGTTTGAAGTCTGGTGGATTACAATCACACTGATTGATTACTCCCTTTCCAAACAGTTTAAATAAGTGAAAGAAGCTTGCTGGTAATAAAGGCAGTTTAATTGGAGCACAGTTATAACTGCACCAAAACTGCGCTGTGTGAAAGCACACTAAAGCAGTCCTCCCTCAGAAACCTCTGCCAGTTCTAGGATCCTCTCTGCATGGTGGTGTATTTGTGGTAAATAATAGTTGTCCAGTTTTTTAGAAAAGGGAAGCACTGGGGTCATCCGAGCTACATTACACAATATGGAAAATCTTTCTGTGCTGTTCTGAGCTTAAGACTAAAATTACTTTCTTCTTATTTATTTGGTTTTATTTTTACATGTTATAAAGATGGATTTTTCAACTTTGATTTTTTGTATTATAAAGTTTTGTTTATTGCTTTCCCAGCCCCCTGAGCCTGGAATAATAGTACACGGCTTTATTGGAAACCTGGGGGCCTAAGGGAATATGGCGACTTTTGCTGGATTCTTCGTAAACCTTTGGGACTTTTTGCCCATCTGAGATACCCCCAATCACATTGATTATTTCAAAGAAAGGATTAAACAGGAACCTCTGAGTGGGAAGATGTTCATCATCATGCAACTACCCAAGGTCAGCCCAAGGGGGTGTTGCTGTGATCCTCAGATGTTTTGGGTGCTTAGCCTTACAGACTTCATGTGGTAGGACAAGGAGCCTAGAGGTGATCATCTTGCCGGGAGGAGATTAAAATGTAAAGATAGTCCTTGTGCAATGCTGATCTTTAAGGGGTTTTCCCACCGTAGACACTTCAGAGCGGTGAGTGAAGGGGGCAGAGCGAGCAACAGGTAAAGGAGGAAGGGGAGGCGCCAAAGAGTTTTAGCGCGCAAAAAAAGGGGCTCAGAGAACACCCGCACCGGCGCCTCAAAGGAAGGTGCTCTCGTTTAATTAAAGGAGTATTTCCATCTCAATAATTAGCTTTACACATGCAGGCGAATTTAAATAAAGACTATTACCACATTGCTGTTCTAATTTTGCTTCATATCAGAGCTGGAGCCATTCTTATCTCCTGCTTATATACACAAGCTCCCCTAGAATACTGACCATGACCCGGGCTGGTGACCTCACGCCCTACTGTGTCATATTAGCAGCACAGCAGCTTCTGTTTATGTTTTTTACTGCCAAGTTTTAACTCTTTAGAGCGCTGTAAGCATGTGCACTGCTGTTAATAACCTTCCATAACCAATGTTCCTCTAAGGCTGTGTTTACATGGCTTATTTGTGGGGCAATTATGCCGTGTGGACGGGGGCGGGGCGGGAGCCGGCACCTCGCTGGCCCATACACTATCATTACTAGTGGCGCGTATACGCCGCTAGAAAATGACCTGTCACTTATCTCCCCCCGCGGCGGATTCACCGAGCAGGGAGAGGAGACGTAATCCATAGTTCTCTATGAGAACTGTGGATTACCGTAATGACTGGGACAGATTCCAGCCGTAATTCGCGCACTACGGCGCATAATTACGGATTGAAATACGTCCCTTTTTAAGCCGTGTGAACATAGCCGAATATGTTCAGCTAGGAATAGCAGAGCTGAAATGTCAGTTACTGCTGTAGAACTGCCCACAGCCTTAACAGTGGGTAGAGCCTGAAGCTGACACTAAAGAGCAGGCTCTGGGAACAGCCAGGTTGTGCTGCTTTTATAGAAGGCAGCATACTCTGCATATGGCATTTTTTTCTGGCATTTTCTCCATAGGTTTCTTTAACCTCTTTACGCATCTGGACGTTCCTGAATGTCCAACTGCCAGGAAGGGTGTATGGAGCGGGCTCGCGTGAAAGGGGAAGTCTATAGGAGCCGGCACAGAGCATTTTAGAAGTACACACTGGCCAGCGCGTTCTTCGAAAACACCTGGTGTATTGTGGCACGTACAGTACACGCCACAATACACTGTGTGAACATAGCCTTTAAACTAAAAGTTTTAAATAATATTAATAGTTTAAATCCTCCCCCTCCATATAATTGGTATAGTCCTTCTATACAAATATTACATCATTTATCCCGTATGCAGAATGAAAAAATTCCATTTGTCAAAATTGGGTTTTTGGTCTCCCCCCAACATTTTTGAACTAAAAATGATCAATAAGTTACATGTATTCCAAAATGGTACCAATAAAAACCACTTCAGCCAGCAAAAAATGAGCCTTCGCTTAAGGTCCAGGGAGGAAAAACTTGTCACATAAAATGGCATTTCAGCACAAATTTTAAAAATAGATTTTTTTTTTTTACTAAAATATAACAAAGCCTCTACAAATTTGGTATAATTGGAATCATATTGACCTGCAGAATACAGATAACACATCATTTATTCTGGAGAGTTGACTCCATAAAAACTAAGGGCGACCTGTAAGAACAGGGCTGGCGTTACTGGATCAAAAAAATTTTTGTAGCAGTTCTATGATGTATGAGTAGTCTCACTCCAAACTTTGGAGCGATAAGCTACTACACGACACTTTTTAATGTGCCGAAAACTAGGGGTGTTCTTGGAGCGTCGCACCACATTCATAGAGTTAGACACATTTATGATTCTTTTGACGTCAAAAATTAGCCACAAACAGTTAGAACAGCCAGGCCCAAATTATAGGATTGCCTGAGCAGGGGCTTGTCGTTTTTATGCTATTAAATACATGAAAAAAAACTTTGAGGTTTTTAGTTCACATGTTATGATCAAAAAAGGTTAAGCCCCTCGACTTTCAACGGGCCTCAATGCAGGTGGTCCCACTCATATTACCTCTAAATTTAGTCCAGTTCAGACTTTTAAAATTGGGTCCTCGACCTCATAATAGAGAGAAAAAAGGCACCAGCTTTTTTAAACATACTGCACGATTTTAGTAACCTTTTGGGGGGGGCAGGGTGCATTTAAAACCAAAAAAACAATCGTATTGGCTTAAATGCGCCTGTTGTTTTGCCTGTTGAAGAAAAGGATTTACATTCTGGTGCATTCTACCACCTCTAGTGATTTAGAGCTGCCTTCAGCCCAACTTTACTGTCACCCTAAATGCCGCCAAAAAAGGCCAATTGCTTTTTTTTCATGTTCCCCAAATGAATTTTTGGCAGGTTTCCCAGTCATTATAGGGTTATGGTCAAGACAAATAAAAAGTACACTTTTCCCAAAACAGAAGCCTATAACATTAAAAAAGTTTTGGCTTTTTGGGAAAGGGAGGGGAAAAAAAAAAAACCAAAAACCAGAAATAGCTGAGACCCTTAAGGGGTTTTTAAAAAACTTGAAAAAATTCCCAAAAACAGAAAAACAAAAAAGGAGT